>OOFB01002857.1:1136-13814 GCA_900323305.1 Trachyrincus murrayi
TGAGGCTGCATGATGTAGATGACATTGATCTTGAAGGGGAGGCATTAAGCAATTCAGTAATACGGCTCAAGCCCATGTAATAAATACATTGCTATTAATGTATATAAACATGTTATGTCAATCTTCTGTCAATTAGGTGTCAATTATTGAAATTACACAAGGATTATCAATATGATAACTATTCAAACCATTACTTTTTCTGCGTGTTGTGTAGTGTCAACAAGATCCATGGCGTCAAAGACACAAGTGGGATTCATTGGACTGGGCAATATGGGAAACCCAATGGCAAAGAACCTGCTGAAACATGGATACCCAGTCATCGCTACAGATGTGTTCCCTGAGTCTTGCAAAGAGTTGCAAGAGCTAGGTGCTCAGGTGAGACCTATCAGATGGCTCAAAACCTGCACACCCATTTTATCTTTGATCTGTCCTTATGCTCTGCTCTCATTGTTTGTTCTCAGATTCTGGATAATCCGGCTGAAGTGGCAGACAAGGCAGACCGCATCATCACCATGCTTCCCTCCAGTCCTAATGTCATCGACGCTTATACTGGGCCCAATGGCATTCTCAAGTACCCTTTTTTTAACCGTCATATAGATATGTTTACATCCAAATGTCATTATTGAATTAGTTTGATTCTTGTGTGTTTGGCTCAACAGGAAAGTGAAGAAGGGTTCCCTGCTGATAGACTCCAGCACCATCGACCCAGCTGTGTCTAAAGAGATGGCCGTCGCAGCTGAGAAAATGGGGGCTGTTTTTATGGATGCACCTGTTTCAGGAGGTCAGTCTTCTTTATTTATTAGACATTGTTTTTGGCAAACATAAATGATCCTATAGGTAAATATTAAAGTATATTTTTGTTTTGTTCAAGTCCCGCTTCTTTGAACCAAAATGGAAATGTATGAAGAATGTATGAGAAGTTGCTGAAAGCAATTATTTATTCAGCGTACATATTCATTGTCCTTATTAAGACTGTAACAAGTCTTAATAATCCTTGCATATTCCTTATTCTGAACGAAGATGGGCTAACTAATTTAGGTTTTGATCCAAAAAGTATACCGTTTTATGTGGGTTGAGAACCAAACTCTTAAACAAATAATTCACCCTAAAAATATATTATAAAATCTGTATATTGTACTTACTCTTGAACAGTTCAAAGTATAAGTAAGTATATAACATCTAGCCATTATTGAAGATTTTGCCAAATGTGTAAGCCCTCATTCTCAGGCCTCTCGATTTACAATTTATATTGAACTGAAATTTACATTTACATTTAGGGCATTTAGCTGAAATCCCCAAATGCACCGCATGATTGAGCACCATCCCAACGTAGCTCTGATACAATAGAGCGGCTGGTTTTACTGTTACATACAATCTGTCATTGTACATTTACATACAGACAAATAAAACTAATAATATGCTGAATCAAATATCGAAGGGTGGCTGAATCCCTGAATCCCGTTAAGTGTATTATATGCATTAATACAAAACTCTCTGAATCACGATATGCTAACACCCGTCACCATATGGCTCGCTATCTTCCTTGACATCCCTTTGACTGCAATAAAGATCATGTGGGTCAGAACTGGGTCGGGAAAAACAATCACGTCCATGATTTGTTGTATGAGGCTAAACTGCCTCAAACTGATGAGATGATGTCACCTGCACCAGCTGCTGTCAATATTTCTAACATTGAGTAATCAGAATAGATAGTCATCTTATTGCTAGTGGCTGGTAGCTAGCTGCTGGTCGCTAGCTGCTGTCAACTCTTGATAGTCAGGCTGTGCCGCACAATGGCTTATGGGTAACATAGTAAACGGTAACTTGAGATGATTGTGTCACTGTCTAGATGATTGAATAAAAATGTGAGTTTGTCATGACTATTTAAATAACTTACCATGTTGTAGACACGTGTGGCTATGTGTCATTTGGACAATGTTTTATTTGATGCTCTAGATAATTTGCAGTGACTTACAGAAAAAGGGCATCCATGTTAATCCTATCTCTCGACCTCTGGAAATGTAGCGCTGTGATGTCACAGCGACCCACGGCAACTTACTTATTTTATTTTTTTTGCTAGTATTTTTTTTGCTAGTACGCCTCGTTGAGTATGAGCCTTATAGTGAGCCATGTTGTACGATGAAATGTGGCACACATCGTGGCGTTAGACTAGTGAGTGTCCGAGAAGACGCAGCCAACACATTAACCGCTCCCCAGACGGGTACTCCACACAGACCGTGGCGGTAGCATACCCTCTCTGCGTCCGCATACTTCTACTTCACAAAAAGAACGGGACCTGAGTTTGGAGCTGGAGTAGAACGTTCACAAACTGGTTGGCAGAGACTTACAAAACATAGGAATTTACACCAGTTTTTCATAATTAAGGTATTTTAGTAACGGTGATAAAATGGCATACGCTACTATGATGAAGATCATGGAAGAAGATGTTAAAAACAAAAAAAACGATTTTGGGTTCACTCGCACTTAAGTGAAAATGTTCACTTGAAATATTAATGACTACTGGCATTGCATAACCTATTTCTGAATCGTTGAAAATCCAGTTATTCACGAGTCATTCATTTATTAAGCAAACTACCCATCTCATAAATCAACAGACATTACCTTTAATTGAGGTTGGAGGGGAATATGAGGAAGTGTGACCTTTGATGTCTGAACCATTCCCTTGCTCTTTAAGTGCATGTTTTCAGACAGTCCTAGGAGTCCACACAGACTCACTGAACTCTGCTTCTCACTGTCAGTACGGGCACTTCCTTTTGGATTGAAGTTGGTCCATTTTACAATTTGGGTCCCAAAGATTAAGCAATGATTTATACGCTTCCTTCCTGTGGTAGGGCATGGATTAAGGCTGTCAAACCGTGTGTGTGTGTGTGTGTGTGTGTGTGTGTGTGTGTGTGTGTGCGTGTGCGTGTGCGCGCGTTCACGTGTTTTATTTGTTGCAGTGTGGAGTTTAGTGTACTTAACTTGGTGTGTGTAAATCAACAATATTTGGTCCAAAAGGATCATCTGGGAAAATTAATGGAATTATAATGCAAAATTAATGTTTGTCTTTACGAGATCTGTAACATAAAAGCACACAAGGGGGACTGTGTGTAATTGGGTCAACATGTGTCTCATTGTTGTCTGTGAGAGCAAAGAGTTTAAAGCATTCAATTCAATTTGCTTGACAGTGAAATGTGTTCGCTTTGAAAAAGAAAGAGGACAGGTTAACGTTCTGAGAGGTCTGTATTACATCGAGAACTTTGTGTTTCAGGGAAAGACCACACACACAATCCGTTGAAACAGTGGACTATAAACAAAGCCACATTTGAAAACCATAACTCTTGGCCTTCCACTTTCTCAAGTCACACCACAATGCATAATATTACATTTCTTTGAAGAAATGTCTTGACTTAAAAAAAACACGTGCATCCTACAATATTATCATTTTGTGGATTCTCTGGGGGGGGAACTCTGGGGCTAACTTGTCTACTCAAAGCAGGAATAATAAGATTGGTCAAATCATTGATTGTTTTGAAGCGGATTTTATAGGTATATCTATTTAAGAATCATTTACATTTACATTTACATTTAGGGCATTTAGCATTTAACATTTAGCAGACGCTTTTATCCAAAGCGACTTACAAGTACATTTATACTTGTTTTTTTGCAAAACAGGCAAGTAGCTTGGGTCCAAATAACAAACAAATAATTTATTCATCGGAATACTTATTTGAATCACTGTTCTTCAATTTATTGGAATATCTGAAATTAAACGTTTTTATGTTTTGGAATTTTCGTGTCCAAAATAGACTTTGCTACAGGAAGCCAGCGGAAACATACAGGCCCACTATATTTGGGCTCGGTTAAACCAATATGATTCAATTTCTTTTTTGGTTCACTACACAGATTAACCAAAATCTGTGCTCTGTGTGCTTTGGGCTTAAATGGGAAAAACCAAACGGTGAAAAGTGCAGTAAATGCGACAGATTGAGTCTATTAAAACCTCAGCATCATTGGCAACTGCCTATGTAATATGCTATTATTTTTTTAGTTGGAAAAAACTGTTTTAGGGTTAATTCCATTGCTGGTCTGATTTGCTCAAAACCTCCTGTTTTCCCCCTTTTATAGGTGTGGGAGCTGCCAGTTCAGGAAAACTAACTTTTATGGTGGGAGGAGCTGAAGAGGAGTTCACTGCGGCCCAGGAGCTGCTGAACTGCATGGGCGCCAACGTGGTGTACTGTGGTCAGGTTGGGACCGGACAGGTACATGCATTAGCATAATCAACATAGGGTTGGGACACATGGGAAGTATCTGTGTTTAATTGCAAATATATACTTGACTATAGTTTATGTATAGTGTCCATATCTTATAAAAATGTAATTATTTGTTGTAGGCTGCTAAAATTTGCAACAACATGCTGCTTGCCATTGGAATGATTGGTACTTCAGAGACGATGAACCTGGGAATCAGGTTGGTGGGGGGCTGTACTCCTGAAATATATCCCGATCAATATAATATTATTTAACCACATATACGAATGGTAACATTCTCTAACACTCTTCTCCCCCCCCCCCCCCCCCCCCCCCCCCCCCCCTCTCCAAACCCCGCCCACCACTGAAAAAACATAACATTTCTCTATGCTACTGCAGCGTCGGAGCAATTAACCTAGATCCCTGTAGCCTTAAAGTTAGCGTCTACATGACAGAATTTCAAACCAAAAAATGTGCATATTGTGAAGGAAATCAGAAAATGGTAATGCCGTGTCCTTGGAAAAAGGTTAATTTAGGGAGATTGCTTTGCATGAAGTAGGGCATATGAATACAGACCTCTCTGGAACATCAGTACATGTCACTAATATTGGACTGCCATGTTTGTACAGGTACACCTGCACTGATACTTCATTTTTTTTATTCTTCATATTCATGGCTCAATGTTTTTCATATCATTTTGAAGTTGGCTTTCCCCTAAGTTACCAATTATGAATAGTTCACCAACAGCATATATGTGCAATAGTTAAATGGAAACTTTGTCTATTTGTCTTTTAAAATCGGTTTGCCTTGAAATGTCTCTTATCACTTATCACACATCATAGACTAACTTTCTCCACACACCCTTTTTCCCTCCAGGATCTGGGTTTGGCACAGAACACGGCCACCAACACAAAGACCCCGGTGCCCCTGGGGTCCCTAGCCCACCAGATCTACCGCATGATGTGCGCACGTGGCTACGCCAGCAAAGACTTCTCCTCTGTCTTCCAGTTCCTTCGCGAGGAGGAGGGCCAGTAGAGGAGCCAGGCTACAGCCCTACAGCCCCCCCCCCCGGACTTTTTCTTTATATAAAAGATGTGAATTGAGAAAGAGGAGATCTCAAACACAACCAAACAAGTTACATTAGCACCAGGCCTCGTTTTGGGGGAGAATTCGTTGTTCTCCTATGAGCCTTCTTCCACGGAAAACACTCCTTTTTTTGTTTTGAAAAACCGGTGATTTCAGAGGCGTAAGGATGTCGAAAGCCACTGTATTGTAGTCTCAGAAGAAATGACAGCAAAGCTAATGTTACTTCTCTGGTGTGTAGATTTCGATGGGGAATATTTTGGTGTTGAAAAGAAACGGACAATATTTCATTGTAGGTTAAATGTTCTGTCGATGTGTTTTATTTTCTGTTGACATTGGAATGGTTACTTTGAGAATTGATTTTATGTCATATCTCTGTGTTCATAATAAAGTTAGATTGTAGCATATACTTAAACTGGGTCTGTAAGCATTACTAGTTTAGCCTAATATAGTTTTAAACAAAGCAAATTTTAATTGGTTTGCTAAAACACATTAAAAAAATACCTGGCCAACCTGACACAGGCTCTGTACGTCTATTGTAATTTGAATAATTCAAACAAGCATGATGCAAACTATACAATGGTTGACTGGAGCTATTTATGAAATAAATATATTTTCAATGAGATTTAGGCCTAAATTGATTATTGTACTTTACTGCTTCACATAGGCCTAAATGTAATTTGTTCAAACAAATAGGCCTGTATTAAAATGTAGCCTATCATTTTTTGCCTTATTTGAAACACAATTTAACTATATTTTAATCTCATGAAACTGATTCTTGTGCAAGATGGTTACCTTATTTACTATAGCCTAACTTTCTTGTTTGGGATTAACAAACTAGGCCTAGGCCTACGGCCTACATCGTATCTTAAACGGGGCATGTGCACAAGAAGCTATGACATTATCGTGTCAAATTACACGTCGAATATTATTAGGACATAAAAGGAAAATATTGATTGATGTTTGTTGACCCCCCTCCCCCCCCAACAAAGAAAACGATAAGATAAAAAAGGTTTATAAAATGCATACATTATAAGAAATTCGACATCTTGGGAGAGAGGGCAGGGCAAGTCTAAAGAAATCTGTCATTTGTTGTCGGCCTATATCACTGGCCATGTAATTCAGGGATTTGGAGACGGCGGCATGTTTCTGATCTACCTTGCAAAGAGCCACTGAGGGGCCAAGATGCCATAGGTCACACGATCACAAGACAAACTCATAAAAAGTCCATTAACCACTATAGACTGAGAGCTGTGTTATCTGCTTGGCAGGTATTACAAACACTGGTTTTTAAGTAGACCTATTTCATAACCTACACTGAAACAAGTATACAGACCTATGCCTAATGTTGTAGTTCAGTGTGTTCCTAGAGCATCCCGTCTTTAATGTCTACTGACTGCTACGGCTCACGAAACATTAGGTCTAGACTAGAACAATTCAATAGGCCTGCGAGATTTAAAAACACGCTTCATGCGCTTAAATGAAACACTTTTCACATATTATTGTAGACATTTCGAAATTGAATGTTTTACAAATATAAAAAAAACAAAAAACGGATAGGCCTATAGCATACCTACTGTAACATAGTAGGCCTATGCCTAATTAAACATATCCAGACTATCCCTTTTTTTAAGTACATTTTCAAAGGGCCTATATTTATGTGCAATTAGAGCCGAGGGAACTAATGTAAAACTGTAGGCTACTAACTGAAAATTATTCTCAGCTTTCCTAACCGACATAGAAACAACTTGGTTTTGATTAGCATACCTGTCATTGGACAAAATAACAGTTTTTTAAACACCAGTCAAGATCCCCTATTAAATGTTAAGTGCACATGCATTCCGTTGAATGAATAGCCTAACAATTTAAGCTTAACTGTGTGTGCTTGGCATAAAACCAATGTCAACAATAATCGTGTTTTAGTTCAAACATAACTAAACGTTGTACCCAAATTTGTAGGCTATTTTAATACATTTATAAAATTAATATCCACAAATGTATGCACCTCTTTCCCATTCTCTGTTGCTGGTGTGTTTCTGGCAGCCTTAACTAGCCTATCTGATTATCTAAGGATATAGGCCTAACTATCTTATATTTGACCCTAATGTTGGTCTTTTTTTAGGGCGACTCGTTTCTATAGACCTATATAGGCCTAGCACGACATTGTGGACTTTACAGCACTGATCACGACCTCTTTTAACCCAATTATCTAAAGCTGCGGAGTGGCTTGAGTGACAGCAGTCAGTTGTAACTATTGTCCAGGGTATAAGTGTCGTGGCTGACATGTTTCCTGTGCACCCTGGACAGCCTCACAGCCACATGCTGCTGTCGTCGTTTCACAAACACAGCACAAACACATCTCCAACATTGTCTTATAGCCTAATTTCACTAAATATAGGCCTATGATACAAAGCAGGCCGGCGTTAAAACCGGATAAGGACAGAAGGCTATAGGCTATATTTATTTAAATCATTAAATTATATTATATTTGTTTTTCCGCAAATGTAGCCTCAATATTATAAGGCCGTCGCACGTTCTTAAGTCTTAAGAACGGTTCAGAAACGCACGAAGCAAGCCAGTGATTTAATTGGGCTATAGGCCTACATAGTCTAGGTAGTGAACACATTCTTCTAGATTTAGGCTACCTTGTTGCATATTGTAATTAGAGGCCTACATTTTGCACACAAATATGCATTCCAAATATGCATGTATTTTAAATTAAAATGGCTATAGGGCTCGACTCGGCCTCAACTCAGTTTAATTATATTCACCGAATTAAAAAATAGCCCTATATAGCTTATTTTCTAAAAAGGCCTATCGGCCGAATATTCACTTTAATTTGTATGCCACAATTCGCCAGTATTAGACCTACGGTTCCTTGTTTTAGACTTCTTTAGATAAGTTTTTACCACTTCATTTTGACGGAATTTGAGAATCACTACTTGTAGGCCTAATCACGACTAAGTAGGCCTTCACCTTGACCTTGGCCTCCAGTCGATTAGAGCCGCCTATATGCTGGGAAGGGCGAGTTGGTGGTCGGCCTATTTCACCTTTGTTTGGTTATTTTCTTGATATAATATGCAGATATATTTACATTTCACTAGGTCTAATTGCGCAATTGATGCTTGTATTATTAATAATAGGCGTAAAAGAGAGAAAGACAAAGAAAGATACGCATCTTTCGAATTTCTTTGTCTATTTCTCCACAACAAACGAGCTTAATTTACCCCTTAAATGAAACCAAAGGCAAGTCGATTGTTAAGTTGTTTGTTGGGAAATAAATCTGCACTGATGCAGCCCACATAAAATATAGGACTGCAATGGGCAAATAAGCCCTTTGCATTTGTTCTCTATTATGAATAGTAATATTAATACTAATTAATAAAGTAGGCCTATGCCTATATTGTAGCCTTCTATTCAAATCTGTGATATGCAGAAAATCTAAAAAATATGCTGATATTTCATGCCGCAGAGTAGGTCATAGCCAACTTTATTGAAATGTAGAGATTTAAAACTAAAGAACGATGCTTCGTGTTTTAATGCCAGTTTTATTCAATTCGATAAACTGAAAATATATTATATTATGACTCGGATATGTTCGATTTTTCTTAGTATTTTGGTTTAAAAACGAATGAAACTACATGAAACATAGCCTACTGTGCTGTCTACCATCGGGAATATCCAGCTTGGTCTGCAAGATCTGCGGTCTCTACGTTTATCCTCTCTTTTGCATATCACGTGCTTGGCCCTGGCCAATAACCTTGCGATCTTAAGGTACCCAGACGTGTTGGTATCGGTTACTCTCGCAGATTCCGTATCTCTGTTCAGTCGAGGGGATTTTGAAAAAGAACTGGGCGTTTAGATGTAGAGCATGCTATGACCGCATCATTACTTCTTCATTCTCGCTGGATTGACCCGGTGATGTTCCTCTACGACAACGGCATTGATGAAAGAAGTAAAAACATGGATGGATTTGCAGGAGGCAATTTTGCTGCAAACCAGTGTAGGAGTTTGTTAGCGCATCCGACCTCGCTGGCTCCGAGCACCACCTACACTTCGAGTGAGGTGCCAGCTTCTGGCATGGGGGAGCCTGTGAAACAATGCAGCCCCTGTTCTGCTACTCAAAGTTCGCCCAATGCATCTTTGCCCTATGGATATTTTGGCAACGGTTACTACCCGTGTAGGATGTCCCATAGCAGCGTCAAGACCTGTTCGCAGCCCTCTGGCTATGGGGATAAATACATGGATACATCCATCTCTGGCGAGGAGTTTCCGTCAAGGGCAAAAGAATATGCCTTCTACCAAGGCTACACCTCTGGACCATACCAGGCCAGCTATCTGGACGTCCCTGTCGTACCTGCTCTGAGTGCGCCATCTGAGCCCAGACACCATGAGTCTCTGTTGCCGATGGAGCCCTATCAGCCATGGGCTATCGCCAACAGCTGGAACCAACCACAGTCCAATCCTTTATGGAAGTCATCTTTACAAGGTGGGCTATAGTTGTAGGCCTACATTAACCGATAGCAAGGCTACAGGCATGTATGTGAATATTTCTCATGGCGATGAATTTACAAACTCAGTGGCCTTTAATATGAATTTTTTTCTTCTTCTCCATATTGTCTATATAAAAATGTCAGTTAAATATAGCCCAGGGAAATATTGTGAATATATGTATATGTGTAGACTATAAGTATGACAAGTGGGCCTATCACACAAAATATGAATGTTTTTTGAAAGCAGGCAACTGAAATATATTTCTTTGCAGACACTATATCCGGAGGTGATGTTCATTCTGTTCGCCGTGGGAGGAAGAAACGGGTGCCATACACCAAGGTACAACTCAAGGAACTGGAAAGGGAGTATGCCACCAATAAATTCATCACAAAGGATAAAAGAAGAAGGATATCGGCCCAAACTAATTTGTCAGAGAGACAAGTGACAATCTGGTTTCAGAACAGGCGCGTCAAAGAAAAGAAGGTCGTCAACAAATTCAAGACCAGTTAGCTTTGGAGATAATCCTGGAGCTCTGCCGTCCAAATGAACTCTGAAAGTTATAATTTATTACATTATGAACTGTATCTATGTGACTAAACAGGTTCTGCCGGAAATGCATTTATAGGCTACCTGTCCCCAACCATTGGTGTTTAATTGGAAACATTCGGAAATTATTTGCAACAGTCTTACGAATGCGATCAGATAGGCCTCCGTTTCTTTGGCATGAGGCCTCTCTTTGAACATGCGTGCTTCTTATTTGACTAGGCCTAGTTATTTTTGAATCTATTTGTTGTTCACAATGAACGATGAGAACGAAAAAATAGCTTGAACACAAAAAAAATCAACAACCAGTAGGCTATTATCGATAAGGCTATTCGATTTACATGTAATGTGCAAACTCTGGATTGCCACAAAAAATATGTCTTGTTGATGTTTCGACGCAGCATATTCAATGTATGGCCCCCAGTCATTGATATTTTATAAAGTACCTATTTAAACATGTACATACTTTCTGACTGCAACTTATATACATTTTGCATTTTCAACTGCAATAGCAGAAGATGTCCTAATAAATATCTGAAAGCCGTGATATTCACTTGTTCACTGTTTGTTTACCTTTTTAATTGTGAGATGAGTAACAAAACTGTGTATGACTGCATTCCAGTCAGAATGATAGTCTACTTAACAATTTAACACGTAGGCTACTTATATTTTATACACATTATTTTCTTTTTTATTATGTTGGCAAGCTTATGGGAGGATTCACATACAGACTCGCGACTTAATTGAAAGTTTATGTTTCCATCTAGTGTTGAACCTGTGCTAGTACATGGTGTTCTTCTGATAGGCCTCGTTGTACCTGCCTAACGCATGTAGCCTAGTCGTGAAGAGTTCATTCTTACACAACATGTTGGTTTTGTATGCTGCCAAATAATATATGCATGCATGAATTGCATCTTGCATGCATTTTTTACTTTTTACCAATTCATCGTATCACATAGGCCCCCTCAGCAAAGTCATGTGTTCTATAAATAGGCCTAACTGTTGATTCGGTGGTGGATTTATTTCATTCTCACAGCAATTCAGCAATTGTCTCCCAAAGTTGAAACATGTGCAAAGACACTGACATGTGTTTATATATATATATATATATATGTGTGTGTGTGTGTGTGTGTGTGTGTGTGTGTGTGTGTGTGTGTGTGTGTCATTAATATCAGCCCCAACCTGAATGTGCTATAGAATGATAAATGATATTCTTAGAAAATATACAAAATAATTCTGATATATTAATACAACATATACATTCATAGCCTTTTTAATAAAGAATAATAGGTAAATCATATTATATTTTTGTTTTACAATTTCAGCTCTGTCGTCTACTTGGGAAATAGTGTAATAATTTGTTGTTCAGAAACGATCAACTGTAATGGGGAATTGGCAGACTAGGAGATTGACAGAAGCAGAATTATAGGCTAAATGAAAAATCAAAACTACAAACATGTAGGCCTATACATATTTTCATAATAAGCATGGTGATACAAGTTAATACAATAAGGCAACTAAAACCCCTATCATCAACGCACTCACTCAATATAGGCCTACTCAATTGGGTGAAAAGGTAAAACGTGAGATCTGACAATAATTCCATGTAGGCCTATTCTTTACTAAAGCAATAGAGTTATTAATGTACCATAACATTAAGCACTTTTAGCAGCCTATAGCCGTGGCCTAAAATAACGTGCTTATAAGTTATGTTTGTTTATTTGAGATATGGAAAACAAATATAGGCTGAATCTAAATAAATGGCAGACTAGACTACATTTACAACAACAACAAAAGTCGATTGATGAGCCGTTAATGTCTTCCAAAATAGACAGCATAGGCCTAAGAAAACTAAATCAATCTATCACAGCTTTATTAGACGGAAAGATCCTGAATTTGAATTTTAATATATTTTCTTTTATGGTAGATTAGTTTATGTTTTTTCCGCTGTTTAATGTCGTCTTTTGTATAAAAATCCAGCTACAACGAAAAATGTTGTATTTAGGCTATAGGCTACATTACGCAAATGAAGAGGTAGGCTACTTTATTTTTCATGAATTAATTAATTAAATGAATTTAAAAAAGCGCGAGAGAGAGATAGAGCAACATTTGGAAAATAATGTGAACAGGAAGTAGAATACATTACAGAAGTGTTTTAGGAAAGTTTTTTCGTTGGATCTATTCCATAGACTCCCTGTACATTCAGATATTGTTGCAACCCCACAACCTTTGCAATCCAATTGATTACATTTAGGGTTGCTGTTGTTGTTGTTGTTGTTGTTGTTGTTGTTGTTGTTGTTGTTTTAAA
>OOFB01002858.1:2825-15527 GCA_900323305.1 Trachyrincus murrayi
TAAAGTAGTCGGTGAGTTTGCCGAAACTCGCCATCCTCGCTCCCTCTGCCCTCTACGTCTCTCGTCCCTCTGCGTTTGCCTCTTTGACTCAATATCTCTCGTCCGTGCGCTCTCGTTATCTCTCCCTCTCACTCTATCTCTCTCCCTCTCTCCACTGTGAGGGTACGTCTCTCGCCCTCTCTCTCTCCACTGTGAGGGTACGTCTCTCGCCCTCTCTCTCTCCACTGTGAGGGTCTCTCTCTCCCCGGGTTCGAACCCCTCACTCCTGCCTCACGCTGCTCAGCGCAGGGAATGATGCTCGACAATAAAATAGGCAAACACCTTCCTCTCCCCTTCTCTCTCTCTCCTCCCTCCCTCTCTCTGTTCCTCCCTCCAATTCCCCCATGTCTCTCTCTCTCCTCCCTCCAACTCTCTCGCTCTCTCCCAATGATCTCTCCCTCTCCCCCTCTCTCTCCCCCTCTCTCTCTCTCTCTCTCTGATCCCTGTATGTCGCTCTCTCGTTCAATCGTCCGCAGCGTGCCAGCAGCGCTATGAAAATAGCAGCGTAGCCTAGCGATGGAGCCAGCGGGAGGTAGAGAGACATAGCTCTGCAGTGGATAGAGGGAGAGCGACAAGAGGAGAGAAAGACACCCCCCACACACACACACACACACACACACACACACAATGCACACACACACACACACAATGCACATGCAGAAATTCCAGCACGCCGTTCATCAGTGTTTGGTGATAGGTTGGGTTTGATCATCTACTTCCTGTTAAACTTCCTGTTCATTTTCACCTGCAAAACTAGGAGTTTATAGATTACTGATTACTTTATTTACTGATTCAGTATAAATTCTTGGTCTGAACCCACATTTGAAAGAAAAACCAAACCAACCCTGGAAGGATAACTTCACCGCTTTTCAACCTTATCTCTATTTACCCGCATTAGGGACATAGTGTGGAAAACGCCGGCAGTTGTTTTCGATGCTCTCAGTGTCTCTGGGGTGCAGATGCAAAATCTTACCCCAACTCCGTCATTTGACTGAGTTGATGATGGAGTTGCGGTAAGATGGCGGGTAAGATGACGCCGCGATTGTTTGTGTTGCTGTTATCAGTGACCTGGCGCTTAATATTAGGACCGTCTTGTTTTCAAGATGAACTGCTACAAATTTCAATCAACTTTGTTAAAGGCTCTATCCAACGGAAGTCAGGTGGCATTTTTCGAATGTCTTTCGTGAGGCGTCTGCATGAAACCTGCATGAAATAGAGCAATAAAAAGACGGAATACTTGTCCGTTTAACACCAGTGCAGGCATGTGTCATAACTACGTAATACAGTCGCATACCACAAGTAAGCACAAACACATTTTTGGGCGCAAATATAGGAAAAACAACTACATTTAACAATTTTCGATATGTTTTTGGTATTGAAGTAATTCAACTATAGGTAACATAATTTTGACCTAAGAGAGCACATTTTTCATTTTGTGGGAACTTTATATAAACTATCTTGAATCTTGAAAATCCAAAATGAATCTTGAGTTTATAAAACAGTCGATACACGTTGAATATCCCCAAACTCAGAGACCACAGATGCAAATGCGCTATCTGGCTAAATCTGGCCCAACTACTGTGTTGTGCACAGTCCCTGTTAAATAAAACTCAACTAAACTACATTTGGGAATAAAGAGACAAGGCAGTGTATCGCCGCTGTTGATTCTGTGTTTGGTTTGCTCTCATCCCCAAAAATATCTTCTGTCAATCAATAAATACACTGTGGACAGACTGACCACCAGATCGTAACAAGAAAAAATCCTAGACTTGTGAAGAACGCAACCTGGTGTTTTCAGAATTGAATTTTTTATTTTTTTATGGTTTGTTTTTGTTTTTCACTTGACTAAAAATAGATTCTAGGTCACCCATGGATTCTCTTGAAACAACCAAACCTTTAGATAGATAGATAGATAGATAGATAGATAGATAGATAGATAGATAGATAGATAGATAGATGGATGCATGGATAGCTAGATAGATAGATAGATAGACAGATAGATAGATAGATAGACATTATTTAACATGGGGAAAATCAATTGAGAGCAAAGCTCTCATTCACAATGGTGCCCTGCAAATAATAAAAATGTAAAGAATGTAAAATCAACATTCTTATACAACAAAACAAAAAAGACAAAAAGAACAGTAAAACAAGTACATTACACGGGGACAAAGCAGACGCATTAAGAAAAACAGGAGCACTCATTACATAAAACATCGTTCAACAGAAGCTTAAACTGTTCTAAGGTTAAAAATGTATCTAACTTAAGGGAGTCCTGAACCTTATTCCACCTATGAGGAGCATAATAGGTAATGGGAATGCAGTCTTTCCCAATTCCGTATTCATAACAGGGATATCCAAGGTAATACATTCTTGTGAATGAGTACGGTATCCCATATTTCTAAGTCTTAAAAGTGATAAGTAAAATGTATGGCTTTGTAAATACAAAAAAAGACAGTGTTGTTCCCTTCGAGTGGTAAGGGATGGCCACCCTACCGTCTCATAGAGGATACAATGATGGGTTCTACTGTCGCCTGTAATCAATCCACGAGAACTGATATGCAGCCTCAAGGGGCTTGAGGGTATGGACAGCAGCATGCATGTAAATTACATCTGCATAGTCAAGGACTGATAAAAATGTTGCCTGAACAATCTGCAACCTACCGCTAAAAGAGAGCCACTGCTTATTTCTAGAAAAGAAACCTAATTTAAATCTAAGCTTCTAAGTCCAGTTCCACAACATGATTTTTAAAAGACAAATTTTCATCTAACCAGATACCCAGGTACTTATAACATGGGACTTTTTAAATTTGAGCCCCAGTAATTGTACTGATAGTAAAGTTTAATTTGGGATCTGGTGAAACGCATGTAATTAGTCTTATTAGTTTAATAAGGGCCTTTTGAATAGCCAAAAAATCTAACTTTATATTAGACAAAGCTTTGTCAATAGAAGGTGCTGATGAGTCAATAACTGTGTCGTCAGCATAGTAATAAATAGAGCTATTACTAATCAATGAGCAGGTCCTTTATGTACAATGTGTGTTACATGCATTTGTGTCAAAACCAATTGATTCAAGTCTATACAAAACAAGAGTATGATCCACTGTGTCAAATGCTTTAGACAAATCAACGAACAGGTCAATACATTCGCTCCGCTAACACCCTGTCATCTTTTAAAACAGCCCTCAAAACCCACCTTTTCACCCTTGCTTTCGACCCATAGTTTGTTCTGTTTTTGCTTTGTTTTGTTTTGTTTTGTTTCTTGTTTTCTGTTCTCTCACATGTAAAGCGTCTTTGAGCACCTGGTAAAGCGCTATATAAATCCGAGGTATTATTATTATTTATTAATACAACACTCCTTATCCAGAGAACATGATTACTACCTTACATGCTGCTGTCAAAGTGCTATGTCCAGGTCTGAAACCAGACTGATGGGGGTTTAAAGCATCATTAAAGTTTGGTAGAGGTTTGGGTTGTGTAGTTACCTTGCCATGATGGTCTCAAAGTCCATCAGGTCTCCAACAGGTCTCAAAGTCACACATTTAGCATATAAACGAATGCGAACAAAGCCAATTCTGCCAATGTATAAAATAACAAAACCCAATTCAGCGTTGTTTTGTCTGTTTACAATGATGGTAGGTACTATTTTCTTCATCCCCTCACCATAGATATACTGAATACGTAAACCGTCTCTCAACTCGTGCTAGCGAAGGGGCGTATATATATATACAGTATATATATATAACAAACACGGTGATTCGGTCTCTGAAGCTAACTACCGGATCATCTTCCTAATTCAAATTGTATCAACACGAAGTTGACATTTTTATTTCCAAAAAAACGCTGAATTGGGTTTTGTTATTTGATACATTGGCAGAATCCTCTTTGTTCACGTTTGTTTGTGTGCTAAAAGTGTGACTTTGAGACCTGTTTCGCATGTAAGTCAATGGGGGAGAGAAAAAAACACTATTTGGGATTATTAAGTTTGTATCTACCGAGCAAATATTGAAGATATCTCGCCAACATTTGCAGTTACAACATGGCAAGGTAAACTACACAACCCAAACCTGTACCAAACTATAAGGATGCTTTCAAATGCACTGCTCAGATAGAAAGTGATGCATTTGAATAGTGACAAGCTTTTGGCTAAACATGACAGTTTAGAGATTGGGCGGTAGCTATTTGGATTGCTGGTGTCACCGCCTTCATGTAGAGGTAGTACATGTGCTGCTTTCCACACTTTAGGAATATTCCCGGATACAAGAGTTAAAAGATATGTGTTAAAGATAAGCTATAATAGGTGCAGCCGCTAATAAGAGTCCTGCATTCAAAAGGTCTCCTCCAATAGCCGTTTTAAGGTCCATCAGGTACCTCCTCACCAGAGAACTGCCTGAGGGAGAATCTTTCCCCTAAAGGGCTGTTTCTACTGCAACGGTTACTGCGCCCATCCTCGACTGAGGCTATTGTAGATCTGCCAATCCGTAGAGGACTTTGAGCCCCGTGCTTTTGCCCATGCTACATCCCTTAACCTTAACATCTCAGAGATTTCAGGTGGGAACCAAGGATTAGATCTATTTTTTACTCTGTGAATGAAAAAGAAAGAGAAAAGCAGGAGGAAGAAAAGAGGGTTAACACAGTGCTGACACAGGACCATAGAGCACCCTTAGATGAGATTACATTAGATTAGATCAGATTAGACTGGATTAGATTACATTAGATTAGATCGGATTAGACTGGATTGGATCAGACTGGATTAGATTACATTAGCTCAGATTAGACTGTATTAGATGACATTAGATCGGATTAGATTAGATCAGACAGGATTAGATTACATTAGATTAGATTAGATTAGATCAGTTTAGATTAGATCATTTTACATTAATTATTGTGAAAAAAAATCTCAGTGATTAGACGACAGCTGATGGGCAACCCTAGCACTCTATAAAACACAGAGAAAGAGAAATAGTCGCCATGTTGCTCTTCTAGTTAGTCTGTAGTAAATCCACACAGATTAGGCAGACAGACACGAGCACACAACACACAAGCATATAACAAACAAACAGTGTGTGTGTGTGTGTGTGTGTGTGTGTTTACCCTAAGCGTAGAGAATGGATAGTAAGACATAAGAAAGGATGTACCTTCTTATGTCTCCCCCTCATCCCCCATCCTTTCTCCCCCTCACCCCCTCTCATCTTCTCACCCTATCATCTCAGGGTTGTGTGCCTGTGCCAGAAAACCAAACCCTCAAACAACAAAGTTTAGATGAAAAGTGATGTAGGTGTTACATCGTAGTGCTATGGATTGATCCTGGTCCAAATCTCGACTTAAATGCAACTGGCTATATGAGCGGGAAGCGTTGCCATGGTAACAAGGAGCTGGCGCTCTCTCTGTGTCTTCTTCCTCATAAATCAGGAAGTTTCCTGAAAGTACAAACTCTGCTAAGTACTACCTCAATACTCACTGGAATGATAGGACGTAACCATGGTAACGACTCACTGGGATTAGAGGAGGTTACCATGGTAACGACTCACCGGGATTAGAGGTGGTTACCATGGCTGCTTCGCTGGGATTAGAGGTTCATCCAATGGGATTCACTCCACCTGATAGTGGAGATGTGATAAAATCTTTCAGACAATGTGTGTGTGCGCGCGTGTGTGTGTGCATGACACACATGCAGACACACACACTCAGCACTTCTCTGCAAGGTTGATTTGTGATGGTGAGGATGTTTTGATTCATAAAATGATGTCAGGTTCCGGAGACAAGCACTGGTTGAAGCTACTTCCTGTGCTGAGCGCCAGGCGAGGGCAGCTGCTTCCTGTGTTCTGCTGACTCGCCCACCCTCTGAGCACCACACACACACACACACACACACACACACACACACACACACACACACGACCTTTGACCGCAGCGTGGGGTGGGAGTCCTTCTGATCCACTTCAACATGTTTTGATATTGTAATATCACCACTCTTGCACACACACACACACACACACACACACACACACACACACACACACACACACACACACACACACACACACACACACACACGGCATATAGAACTGAACTGTTACATCATCTTATTATGTAACCACGTTGTTGAGACAGTAATTGTATAGAATGAAATCTAATGTTGCATTACAAAGGGTAAGTATTCATTCGTGTTGTATCTCTTTCTCTCCATCTCTCACTCTCTCACTCGCACTCACGCACTCACACACACACACACACACACACACACACACACACACACACACACACACACACACAGGTTTTCCTTCCTTTTTGCTTTTTATTCTGTACATCTCTGTTCTTTCATCTGTCTCTCTGTAACCTAGTACCATCTTCACTTCAAAGAGCTGGTGTGGGATTAACACACACACACACACACACACACAGACACAGACACACACACTTTTCAAAATACTACTGTTGTTGTGTCACAGAATGTAGTTACGACTTTTAGTTGCGAGAATTTAGTTGTTTAAACTTCAAATCTGTGGTTGATTTATCAAAATAGAGCCTACTTGAAAATTTGCGGAGATGTGAGGTCCCACTAGCCAATAGCTAGCCTGCTTGCAGAGTAGGGTATATGCAACCGGAGACTTCGAGTGGGCGGGATTACACGACCAATGGGGGCGGGGTTACTGTCAATCACATTTCGGTCCGACCAATCAGAAGGCTTTAATTATGTGACAAATATTAACGCGACCAATCAATCAATCAATCAATCATCTAGAATCAGCTGTCAATCACTTCTTAACCCAACCAATTGTTTCACACAGAAGGCGGGTTTAGTTGCATTTTCACATCTTCGCTCCACGCTTGATTAGCCAGGTTTGTGCCGCTGTTCAATTGGGATTTGGAAACTGAATCAAAGTCAAAGTCAAAGTGTTTTATTGATCACTTGCACAGTATAACACAGGGTCATTCTAAACAGTGAAATTCTTGTGACATGGCAAGCTCACAATACGTAGAACAGTCACAGAATAAGGGCAAAAAAATAACAAATTAAAAAAATATATACATAATAAAAAATATACATAATAAAGATAAATAAACACTAGCATTATAAGTATTATAAGTATTTCGGATGTAACGTTTGATTTTTGACTAATATTTTATGGATAGTTTGTTGCTTAGTTTCTGTGATGCCTTTGTCCTTGTCGTTGTTTGTCATTTAGTTAACTTTAATAGTTGCTTTGTTTTGTCTTCACTCCGTGCTTGACGGCTTTTAATCCGTGATGTTTGATAGTTAGCGTACTATTTATGCTAAAGACACTCAGTACTCGGTATGGCAATACAGCACGAGTGACTTGATGTTGATGTATAATCAACGTTTTTGTCAAAAACTTGTAGACTTTTGTCAAAGCATATTCAGCGTTTACTGATGTGAATACCACTTTGCAGCCCAAACGTATTCCAGCCGCAGTCATTGGCCCGTGCAAATGAACACATTTTTAGATGCTCTAGACATTTCGTTACTCATGGAGGTGTGTCAATTAATGCATTTGCTGACTTTATGCAGTCTAAAAGCCTTGATCACATTGATATTATTTTGTGAATCAATTAAATTCTTAAACCCTTTAGGTCCTCAAGAGTGCAAGCATATCTAGCCTACTTTGAAATCCTAAAAGTGACACTCCTGGCCTTGGTCTCTTGGAACCAATCCAAATTTGAAGTATTCGTATTTTAGCATAATACCTTACCTGACCTCTGGCACTTAAAGGATTAAATAATTAAAGAACCAGTTCAATGAACAAATAAATAATGTTCTGCAAAGTACGACTGTTTGTGTTCATTAAATTAGCATTCAGATATTTACACATAAAGCAAACTTTTTTTAATCCCAGTACAGCAGCATCCAAAACCTATTGGTTGTAGGCTACATCCAGAACTCTACGCCTACTCTTGAGATGAAACCCATGTCCTAGAGAATTCGCTGAGGTTGAGTAGATGCAGTAGGTAATTATGATGAGTTTGACAGGAACATTCTGTCAGAAGGTGCAATTAAAATAACATATGAGGCTGTATTTGTGTTATCCTACAAATAAGTAAGCCTACCGAATAGGCTATACCACGACAGGCTGTCCAGTTATTGGAAAATAATGTATTATAAGTTAAAAGAATGTTTAATGCATTTTCTAAATACAAATGGATTGGAGTGAGTGATTTTGAGTGCTTGTATCATTGCCTGTATGTCTGGGGAAGAGTTGGAGCAGATTTGGGCAGTCTCTATCCATAATGATGAATATCTTATTGAAGTGGCAGAGTGTCACTCTTTGTTTATGTTTTTTGGCCAGGGACTTTGTTACCACTTCTGGCTTGTCATCCTCACTGTCATCTGGGCCCGTGCCTTCCTCCTCCTCCTCCTCCTCCTCCTGGATATCACCTGCTGCCACATAAATGTTGTGGAGGATGCAGCAGGCACAAATCACCTTCAGGGCTAAGAGAGGCCAGATCTCCAGGGCCATCAAGAAGATGGAGCGCCAGTGCATTTTCAAGATCCCAAAGATGCGCTCAATAATGTTCCTTGCACCACCTTGTGGTGGTTGTTGTGCTGGGCTTCAACTTGGCCTGTTAATCAAAATTCACGTAGAAAATGTATGGTGTATTTCAAAGTCACCAAAGTAACAATTTGCTGTGTGTGTGTGTAATTAATGAGACAGAGAGAGTGTTATTACTTGCTACAGGCTGGCGGTATGGTGTCATAAAAGCAACAGGACGCTGCAGGCAAGGGTATCCTCCATCTCCTAATAGACGTAGCTGGTGGATACACGGCCTGTTGGTACACGGGTATCCTCCATCTCCTAATAGACGTAGCTGGTGGATACAGGGCCTGTTGGTACATGGGTATCCTCCATCTCCTAATAGACGTAGCTGGTGGATACAGGGCCTGTTGGTACATGGGTATCCTCCATCTCCTAATAGACGTAGCTGGTGGATACAGGGCCTGTTGGTACATGGGTATCCTGATGTGGCACCCATCGAAGGCCCCGCCAGCACAGCAGAATGCCTCATGGCCAGCAAGGCGAACAAACTCCCACCTCCATCTCCTCTGGTTTGGGGAAATGAATAGCTCTGTGGAGGATGGTCATCATTTCCTCCATGAAGTTGTGGATGGTCCTGTAAACTGGCTAGTTGCATGGCAAAGATGTCTGCAGTTACCCTGTAGGAGGCTCCACAGGCAAGCCAGTAGACCCTGACCAGAACCTCAGTTTCATGGCTCCAGCCATGGACTTTCTTCCGGGGCAGCATTGATGCTGTTCCTGGATAGCCTTAAAGGAATAATACAGCCTAAAACACTTTGACATCGTTATAAAACGTCTATTGGTGATGTACAACGCACCCCAGGTCCTATTTTACAGTGTTGTGTAGTATTTCACTTTGCCGCGGCTAAACTCGATTTCTGTAGATGCTACGACGTCACACGGGGACATTGCTGCAGTAGTTACAATGGGGTTTAATAGGAGAGTATGTCTTCAAATCGCTGTAGCATCAACCATCAGTATCAGATATTAGTTTCATTCCCATATGACAACAACTCAGGGCTCAGAATCACTGCATACTACATTTTTTCAATGTTCCTATGGCAAAAAATCAGTAGTTTAGTAAGAGTAGTAACTGTTAACCTGGCCGATTTGGTCTGTTCTGGCAGCGGGGAGCCCATATATGGCCGATGCATCTAGGTTTCGACATGCGGACCAGTCGGGCAGCGATTCATTGGATATCCCTTTTTTTCTTTGAGCATAAACTTGCTAGCCTCAGTGATAGCTGCAAACCGAAATGTTCACCAAAGTATTGGCTATAAGTGAAAGGTGTTCTAGAATGTAGCACTGGCTAAGCTAAAGTTAGCCTATTCTGGGTAACGTAGGAAAATAGTACACTGGAGCCTGACAAGCCTGACAAGACAGCCAGTGACAAATTGCAAATAACGATAAATTACACATCGGAAAAATAGGACCTGGGGTGCGTTGTACATCTACAATAGTGGTTTTATACCGATGTCAAAGTGTTTTAGGCTGTATAATTACTTTAAGGCTGGTTTCAAGTAAGCTCCAGAAAAGAACATAGTAAGGATAGGCACATGGTCGTTCATTGCATTCCTTTGTACGGGACTTTGGCCCTGTTAAAAAAAAAGAATTCTCTTTAGAAAGTCTGTCCTTTTATCCAGGTGTACCAAATAAACTGTCATGTCTACATATAAATGGGTATACAGGTTAACAAAAAGCATAACGATTAGACAAACGTACAAAGCTAGAGAGACATGCTAATGTGGCATGTCTCCTCTCATCCTCCACGCATCCTAGCTCTTCTTTTGACAGATTCGCCTCCTCAGTTGGGCAACCCCCTCTTCATCTTCTTTATAAAGCATACCGACGGCAACGGCAATCCGAGGCTGATCCATTTTTATGCTTTTTGTCAAATTTTCTAATGTCTGATGTTTCTCTTCATTCATTCATTCACCAACGTCCACAACAACAGCCTTCCACAACCTTTTTCCCACCACTGGCTTTTTATATGTAGGCTACAGATCTTGGAACACTCAAAATATATACATATGAATATTACATTATTATTATTATTATTATTATATATTCACATTTTTCGATATTTTGTTTTATTGGGTGAACATAACCGTGAGTATTGCCAAGACGAGCTGAGATGGTGACGTCATCAAGTACGCTGCTGTTCCAATTGCAGAATGACAGTTGGCCTACTGCGTCCTCGAACTCGCCAAGTCCGAACTACCAAGCACACAAGTCCGAACTACCAAGCACACAAGTCCGAACTACCAAGCACACAAGTCCGAACTACCAAGCACACAAGTCCGAACTTCCAAGCACACAAGTCCGAACTACCAAGCACACAAGTCCGAACTTCCAAGCACACAAGTCCAAACTTGGCGTTCTTGGTATTGAGAAAGGCTTCTGGTCACATTTATAGACCCTTTTCACAGAGGTGTCATCATAGGACAAACACAGGTGTCACTCATAACACTAATTATGGGTCTGCTCTTTTCTTATGCACCAGGGCACGCGGCCCGTCGTGTGATATCTTCACTAGTGTAGTCCACTACCAGTGCCCTGCATACAAAGAGCAGACCCATGATTAGTGTTATGAGCGACACCTGTGTTTTATCCTACGATGGTGCCTCTGTGAAAAGGGTCTAATCTACTCTAGTGTAACTCTACTCTATTCTACTTTATGCTCAGTGAAACTATATTACTGAAATCATAATCCCACTCAGTGGCACGCAGAGTCTAAAAATAAAAAGTATAACTCAGCATGCAAAGAGACTGAATATGAATATAAACAGGACATTGTGATTATTAATAGAGTGAGTGGTGAGAGAACATCACATCCGGGTCACCAGCCATACGTTAGTCAACGTTTCAGAATAACAGGTAAATGAATGAGTCACTTTGTGTGTGTGTGTGTGTGTTCACTGACGTCAACAACATTCGAAAATGTGAGGAAATGATCAGCAAACTTCCGGCTGGGGATTATAATAGCACACACACACACACACACACACACACACTTCCACAAATTATACAAAAACACATTCACACACATGCTCTGGCAGAATAAGTTTTTCTTAATATATTTCACACACACACACACACACACACACACACACACACACACACACACACACAATGTAATCACAGCTGGCTGCTGGGTGTGTTTTTGTTGATGTTGGGCAAGCAGCCTCCTGTGATTCATTCAGTCGAACATGCCACTGTGTGTGTGTGTGTGTGTGTGTGTGTGTGTGTGTGTGTGTGTGTGTGTGTGTGTGTGTGTGGCATTAATCAACAAAATAATATAAATAAGAATATGTATCCTACTGAATGGAGCACACAGCACCCCTCCAATTCCCCAGATCTTGACAAATTGGTCTACGTCCATCCGTTTAAGATACTGCAGGCATCCCTGCCACTATCCTGACATAATTGACAGACCCTCACCGCAATTTCCCTGGTCTTCCAAATGCACAATTTTGCCAAGCTTGAATAGGGACCGCCAGCTGCCTTTCAGGATGGAAATCTGTGCCCAAAAACGCAGTGCACATCAATGCCTTCATCCCTGCCAGAGAGGTAGGTGAGACATTTTAATGCAGGTATAAAATGCTGCCTTTTTTCCCTATTGACTCCCCAAGCACTGGTGTGGCAAGGGAAAGAAAATCTGTCCACTTCCTCCTGCCACACCCCGACAGCAGGGGTCAGAGAGGGGGAAAATACTCACATCCATCATTCCACTGGTCAGACAGAGTATGGTCCTCAGCGAACACTCCTGAGGGACGCACAAACTAACTTCCTCCACCAATCTTTCGACTAGCCTTGAGGACTTAAAAGGTGCTGTAGGTAAGATTGAAGAGCTATTATTTGAGTGTAATTTGTTATGAATGGCAAAGCCATCCGTCAGCTGTTAGTGAGTGAAATGTGCTGTGAGAATATCTGTTTTGTGTTGACTGCGCCTGTCTCTGTATGAGACCATTTAGATTTTAGACCCCTCCCGGCTCCTTTCTGACCAATCAGGGCATCTATTCCGTGCTTGGTTCGGCGAATAAATCAATGGCAGAGAAACATAGGGAGGGAGGGAGGGAGGGAGCAGAGAGGGAGGGAGGGAGGGAGGGAGGGAGGGGGCAGAGAG
>OOFB01002865.1:4093-16373 GCA_900323305.1 Trachyrincus murrayi
TTCCAAACCCCCCCCCCCCCCCCCATTGGCTTTGGCTCGCTTCATTTCCCTCCACGTCAGCCAGAGCTTTGTATAAAGTACGCCGCCCACTGTGTTTGCTGCTACACTCTCCTACTTCTTAAAATGTCTCATGTCATTTGTAGTAGTACATCGTATCTCCCCCATCCTAAGCCAGGGCGAGGAGACGAGAGGACGGGGTGAGCTGGTATAGTGCAGCCAAATAGAGGCAATGCATATTTTTTGAATGAGACCCATTTTTGAGGTCGCCCTGATGGGGGGTCTCATTTAACCACACTGCGAATCTCTGGCGTCTGTGTGTGACGAGGGTAAAGAAAAATGGAGGCAGTGTGTGTGTTAAAAAGTAGGATTTTCATCGGTCTGAAAGAGTTCAGCGAGTTGAACAACCACAGATGGTCACATTTAAACTCTGGCAAACTGCATGAGAAAATAGAAGAGTGTGTGTGTGTGTGTGTGTGTGTGTGTGTGTGTGTGTGTGTGTGTGTGTGTGTGTGTGTGTGTGTGTGTGTGTGTGTGTGTGTGTGTGTGTGTGTGTGTGTGTGTGACTCTCCTGAACTCGTATGGCATCGCTGACAGACCTCACCGGAGATCAGCCCTGATCGCTGCTGAGCTGAGGCGATACAACATCGCCATTGCTGCCCTGAGTCAGACCTGGCTCCTGGATGAAGGAGCTGAGGAAGGGACAGGTTACACCTTCTGGTGTAAAGGTTTCCCCCCCAACATGTCCACGGAGTAGGACTGGCCATCAAGAACACCCTTCTACCAAGTCTCACAGAAACACCTATTGGCATTAGTGAAAGGCTAATGACCCTCCGTATCCCCCTGGCAAAGAAAGGTTATACCACACTTCTCAGTGCCTATGCACCAACTTTCCCATCTGAGAATGAGGCCAAGGAATTATTTTATCAGGCACTGAATTAAGCTCTTTGCCGGATCCCTAAGAGTGACAAGATCCTCTTGCTTGGGGACTTCAATGCCAGGGTGGGACAGAACAACAGAATATGGAGTACTAGGTAGGCATAGTGTTGGCAAGGTGAATGCAAATGGCATGAGGCTACTTACTCTTTGCTCTGAGCATAACCTTACCATAACCAACACTATCTTCCAGCAGAAGGCAAAATATAAGACCTTGTGGATGCACCCTCACTCTAAACATTGGCACATCATTGTGAGATTTAGTGACATCAAGGATGTTCTCATCACTTGTGCCATGAGAGGTGCAGAGTGCTTGTGGTGATTGTGGCCAAGCTCTATATGAAAGTGTATACCCCCTTGTGGCAGAAAAAGCCAAATTGCAACCACTTGGGAAACACAGAAGCAAGGAGTGAGTTTCGCCGCTCCCTAGCTCACTGTCAACACCACCAAGACAGTAGTGAGAAGTGGTCTGCCAATGGAGTACCAGCGTCCCACCAACTCTACCTGCCTTCACTGTTGGTGATGAACAGCTGTCAGTAGTGCCATCTTTCAAATATCTGGGGAGCATTCTCTCTGAGGATAGCGGCATTGACAACGACATCCAGAGCCGCATTAAACAGGCATCAGCTGCCTTTGGGAGACTCCAGTGCAGAGTCTTTCAGAACGAGAACCTTCATCCCTCCACAAAGGTCGCCATATACCAAGCAATCTGTGTCACAACCCTCCTCTATAGCTGTGAAGCTTGGGTAACCTACAGCCGCCACATCAAGTCCTTAGAGCGCTTCCACATACATAAGCTGCCTTCCTGGGAATCCTGGGAATTACCTGGCGTGAGTGTGTGCCTCTCACTGAAATACTTGCAAAGACCAACAGCAGAAGTATTGAGGCCACTCAGCGCCAGCTGCAGTGGCTGGGCATGATGTCGGCTACCCCGCAGAGTAGGGCTGCACGATATTGGAAAAATGGCATTGCAATACTTCTGTTCTTTGCGATATATATTGCGCTATGAAAAAATACAGGATTAACGTACAGGATTAACGTAACTTTCAGGCAACAGTTGCTGGCAACTAACTTATAATGTTAATCAAGGGGCGGGACACTTTTTTTTCTGAAAATCATTAGGCTATATAACATTAATTATGGCGTCAGATTTATGCAAAAATATATAATAATATATAACAGGAAAAAAAATCAGATTAAGAAGTAGATTCAGAAGTGTGGTTATTATGAAAAACTGTTATAATACAAATTAATACATATTGATACACTCAGAAACTATTAAAGTCATTATTTTACATGAACTAAGTTTAAGCATCATAATAGCGTGTTATTAATAAACATTGATTTGCATGACTCCACGGAATGAGAGATCCTTCATACAGGAAGCCTGGAAATCGTCCTGCACAACAGTAGACGCATTCGCAGGCTTCGACTCGGACATAAACATCTCGCTTTCCGTATTCACGATGTCCATGTAGCTCACTATGTTTTTTTCTTTATTCTCTAGTTGATCATTTACTGCTCTCTTAACTGTGGCGACAATGCTAATGCAGCTATTCTAATGTGTTGAGTCTGTTTGTGGTACCCGTGCCAGCTCACTCATGTGAGGAAGCAAGAACACTCCATGTATATACATTTTTAATCTAGTGTGGCGTTCACGAGCACACTGTGCAGATAGTTTTTAAAGCAACCTGTGATATATTGTGTGAAATTAAAAAACAAATAAACATCGCATTTCTTTTTTGCAAATGCGAGTGAAATGCTTGCACTGTAGAGCCCTGTTTAAAAGACAGGCCTTTCTTCTAGATTAGTCATGGAAAATGAGAACTGTGCGAGTTTTCCTTTTGTATCAAGCAGCGAAAAAGTTGTAGCATGACGCGTTTGAGTGAATTTGCCTTGCTTCACATCGCACATCCTGCGATGTGACCATTGCACATGCGTACATCACGATGACGATGCTGAAACGATATATCGCGCAGCCCTACCGCACGTGTTTCACGGCCAGCTGCATCATGGCCGACGCTCGGCTGGAGGGCCGAAGAAGCAATGTACGGATCAGATGAACGCTTTGAGGAAGCGCAAGATCAGACCCGAGGACCTGGAGGATGCTGCTGCTGACCGTACCGCTTGGCGACAGCTGTGTAGGTATGGGGTTCGTACGCTGGAGATGAAGAGGACAATCAGAAGACAGCAGAGAGAGCCAGGAGACATCCCAGCCATGGTTACCACCACTACCACCACCGCATATACAGGCCCCACTTGCAATAGAGCTTGTGGGTCCAGGATACGACTGTTTATAGGACTATTTATAGACTATTTATAGGACTTTATATAGATAGGACTGTTCAGTCATCTAAGATCTCACCGTTAAAGGAGCGGTTGTAAATCGAATTTCGATGGACAACCGAAGAAGAAGAAGTGTGGGTGTGTTTATGTGTTACCGTTTCCTTAATGGGTCACTAGGTCAGTGGGAACACACACACACACACACACACACACACACACACACACACACACACACACACAGTGTATATATTAGCCAGCTCTTGGCAGCAGGTCTGTAGACATAACCAGCAGCTGGTCCAGGTCTGTCCAGGCCCATTATATTTCCTCCACTGGCCAATGAATGAATGCTTTTGTTTCAACAATAGAGAGAAGATTCCATTATAGATGAGTCTGCCCATGCTCTTGTATTATTGTGTATTACATTGTGGGTGTATTGAAGAGAGGGGGAGGGAGTAGATATTTCCAAATGTAAAGATGACATGTAAATACTACCATATCAGAGGATGACCATGTGACCTGCAATGTCCACACCACAAACGCAAAGTATCGAGCGTATGGCAAACGCGTGCGTCGCAAACAGTGGCATCACCCTCCGGTCATACACATTCGAAGAGTGCTGAAATGCAAAGATGCGGGAATAAATGAGATGGGGGTTAGAGCCGTATCGCACCGCTCACCGTGAATGTTTTGCCGACGTCTACATCTACCTCTACCTCGTTCATCATCCACATGTCTACACAGGGAGAGCCCTGTGTAGAGCCCCACAACAACACCTCAAGTAAAGGGACGCTGTGCTATGGAAAGCAGCTTAAAGCGTTAACTATGTTGTGTCGGCCAAGGTCAAGACAAAACAAAATCGAAAGCATAAAAAGGCGTGCATCACTTTTTTGTTTCTCTTTTTTTTTTAGCTTAGCTCACGTAGAGCTTTCCGCGTGGATCTGTTCTGTTGGGATCCTTCACAAAATATTCAGTGGGAGTCACGAGTCGCGAAGCGAAAACTATAGGACACTTTAGGACGTTTCTGATTGTTCGAGCTCTCGTGCTCTGCTGCACCCTGACCTGTTTTTTAGAAAGTTGTCCATGCGATGGGGGCGGGGGGGCATCGTTGTCCATGGCAACACGACACACCGGACCCAATACTGGTCTGAACGCTATGTGTACCATACTGTACTGTACTGTGGGAGGACTAGGGATGTTCCTTACGACTCATTTCCCTTCCCTTAACCGGACGTTTTGTGAACGACTAGTCTAAAAAAAGAAAATGCCTAGAAAACTATCAAAACTGAGCACATTACAATCTAAGAGGCCAAACATGGCTGGGAAACTATATTGTGTGTATTATAAGAGCCATTTGAAATCCTATTTTAAATGAGGCTAAATAGAATTTTGCGATCATTCCAGTCGGTTCTCCTGTAGCAAATGTGTTATGCATCGCACGAGTTGAACTGTTGTTGGGGGACATGTTAGGCCGATGAGTTTAAATAAGTTGAAATCTAAATAATCATCCGAAATAAATCATTGTGACATGATAACAATAGATTTATTTTATCGATCCGCTTACTGATTACTGTGTGCAAGTGACCCACTGTTCGCTCAAACTCAGTAAAGAAAGTTAAGACATAAGTAAATAATATTATTAAAAGAAAGGTGTAATTCAATGTGGGCTTCCGCAATTCATATCTCGGCGGAAATGCTTTTCTCAGAAAAATGTTTATTAAGAAAAGCTAGTTGGTTAAAACTAGTTTAATCTAGTTGCTTAAAACTAGCAAGTGCAGCAACAACTAGTCATCTAGTTGACTAATCGTGAACATCCTTACGGAGAACACCGAATATAGCAGGCTTTTATTTGTAGCTCTTTAGCATGTCACAATGGGCGCCAGCATTCGCTGAATAATAGTTTTTTTAATAGTTGACCCAATCGCCTGGTAGATTCACCTTTGACAAATCATGTAATGATGCAGTTTTGTCAAACTGCTGCCTGTCAACTCATTTCCCATCCACCTTCTGCACCCCCCTCCCCTGTTATAAATCCAGGGGTCTGAGAAGGAAAAACAAGAGAACAGAGCAAAACAAATTGTTTCCTCCTCACAGCTGTAATCTGCAGCTCCAAAGCGCGCCAAGAAAAAGGAATAAATGCTGTCAGCTGCCACCGTGACTCAAAAGCACTTCCAGACAAACGGAGATGAACAGAAACGCACATGATCAGGTTCAATTCTCCACACTCCCCCCCCGGACACACACACACACTCAGGCATGCGCACGCACACACACACACACACACACACGCAGTCGCGCACACACAGACTCACACACGCACACAGTCGCGCACACACTCACACACACACAGATACACACATACAGATACACACGCATCGAGATACACATGTACGCATACACAAACACACACACACGCATGCGTGGACACACAGACTCACACACATACAGATACACACACATAGAGATACACATGTACACACAGGCATGCACACACACACACACACACACAAATACATATACCCATACATATACAAAACAGGTGCACAAGGTTATCAGTGTATTCACGGGAGTCAAGCAACATTAAAAGCAAACAATACGGTCTTAATTAGATTTCAGGATACTGTGGTAATGTTTCCTCTTGTTAATGCTGTGTGGAGTTACTTTGAAACTGAAAATCTCCCCATGCTCCGAAGCACATTCCCATTAACCCTGCACTGGGTCCTTTATATTGCACTCATATTGATTGGCCTTGTAGAAAGCAAGCAATTTTTTTCCGCCCCCAAAGTTAGTAGTCATTTAAATCCTTTATTTTTATTTTGCAGGGTAATTACTATTTATGGACTGCTTATCAAAGACATGGGAAACATATTGAGTCCATATATGTTAAATGTTATTATTCTGTGCCTGATTTAATTATGACTTACCAGTTCCATTTTTATTTCGTGTATTTGTTTTTGATTGTCTCGCTGTGCTTGTCTTCTCATAAAGGACCCCCTCCCCCCCAAAATAAGGCATGTTTTGAATCCGAGTTCCATAAGTTCAAGTGTATGCACTAACTGAAGACACGTTCAACAGTAAAACTAAACTCAAAATCTGCTACTGACATTTGTGTTGGCACAAGGCAACTCTTCAAGCCCGTAAGACGCAGCCACAGAAATACATTTTTGGGATGATTTGGTTGCTGTTGTTGTTTACCATGACTTTGTGCATTCGTGTGAGCTCTTCCTTGGCTCTAAGTGCTACCATGGGCCAAATAGAAGAAATAACCCTGATCTCCTGAGCTAATGCCAGGAGAGAGGGAGAGAACCGTCTCACATTTCTTTTCTTTTACAATGTTTTTTTCTTTATGGTGCTGCATGGAGCGTCACTATGGGAAGCTGGATGACTATCTCCCTTTCTCTCTATCTCTCACTCACTTTCTATATCTCTCTCTCTCCCTTTCTCTCTATCTCTCACTCACTTTCTATATCTCTGTCTCTCTCTTTCTCTATCTCTCCCTTTCTCTCACTCACTTTCTATATCTGTCTCTCTCTTTCTCTATCTCTATCTCTCCATCTCTCTCCCTCTTTCTATATCTCTCTCACTTTCTCTATCTCTCACTCACTTTCTATATCTCTGTCTCTCTCTTTCTCTATCTCTATCTCTCCCTCTCTCCATCTCTCTCCCTCTTTCTCTATGTACCTCCCTCTCTCTCTTTCTCTCTCCATCTCTCTTTCTCACCCTCTAACTCTCTCTTTTTCTCCCTCTCATCCCTTAATCTCTCTCTCTTGTGTCTGGTCTTCACAGCCTGTTTGCAGGCTGTGCAAACAGGATGCCCGTAAAGCCAATTATAACGGCAGTAAAGGCCCTATCTCTGTTTTATTGAAGTCAATGTGACAATATTTTATTTTTTAGGAGGCTTTGTTTGTGAGCATATGCAACCGAAAAGCTCAATTTGATTTTTAAGCGTTTCATTGTTGCACAAGGAAGAATACGTTCTGTTATTTGAACAGAATGGGCTTCTGTCACTCTTGTGTTTTCCTTGTTAGTCCAGACAGCCTGTAGTTATGGCTTTTCAGTCCTCGGAAAGCAATACATGCATGTCAAAAAGTGACTTAAAAAAGCAATAGAAAATTATTTTGTTCTTAAAAATCGCGTTCCACGTTTAATTCATTTTACATAATTACTTGTTGATAACAAATGAGTTCAGTAGGCTACTGTTTTATGCTTTTCTGAACCATTAATTTGTACACATAAAGAAAGCTCAATAGCCCAATAAAGTAAGACAATATAAAAAATTATAAAAATAAAACAAAGCAAAAAAATTAGTAGAAGTTGAAAATATCAGAAGGGCGGTTGGTTTCACTTGCGTTGATAGATTCCTAAAGTGAATTAAAGAGAGTTCTAGAATAATAACATAGTACGTCATGTTTTAATAGCGCAATAGCAAATGACAAAGAAAAAGCAATTATTATCGAGTCTAGATAGATAGATTTGATAGATTACATAAACAGTGATAGATTTCATAGATTTGTAGAATTCTCAAGCACTTCTTTACATGTATTCTGTCATTCTATTGTTATTCTGGTAACTCTACATTCAAATGTTGTTCAAAGTTCTTTATACAGATATACAAATCAAATGAACATGCTGTCATGTTTATGTTAACCTCTGGTGCAATCCTTCTGGCTTGTACCTTCTAGTTTTAGGCCTTAGAGATTGCGAAATCGCCCATCCACTCAAACTGTAGCCTGAGTGAGGAAGAGGCCATATATGGTCGCCAAGCCACCAAAATAAACTAAACATGACACAATCATGAACACTGTATTGACATTCAGGGATTTCTATGGGAATGACCTTTAATTGGCCTTTGATTGAAAGAATGGTTCCATATCCTGTTGCTCTCTGTTGTGTCTCTCTCTCTCTCTCTCTCTCTCTCTCTCTCTCTCTCTTTTTCTCTGTCACTCTCAAAAATGACGTGATTCACTCATTAGTAAGCAAATGATATCAGCCATGCTAAAACCCTTTTTGGATTTAGCTTTTTGTGAAGAATAAAAAGACAAAAAAACAACCGATGCATACCATTTTGTACCTTTTTGTGTGTGTGTTGCAATTTGACCCCAGCTGTTACAGCAGAGGAAGTGAAAGAGAGTGGAGTGGGCGGGCGGGCGGGCGGGCGGGCGGGCGTGCGTGCGTGCGTGCGTGCGTGCGTGCGTGCGTGCGTGCGTGTGTGTGTGTGTGTGAGAGAGAGAAGGCGGGGAGTGCGGTGGCCGCGTGGTTTTAGTCACTTTTAGTCACTGCTCGGCAACCAGCAACACAACACCACACAGCCACTGCCACCAACATGACACCATGTTTTTAATGAGAGGAGCAGGCTCGACTCTGGCCTAGCCCAGCTGGAGAGAACGAGCAGAAGGAGATCACCACGGCGACAGGGAGTGGTGTAGGTGGGTAGCCGGTTGTGGGCGGCTGGCTGACGGCAAAGGTTGAGACGACGCCAATAGGGCTCTGAAAGTGTGGTTCCACTCCGATTTCCCCCGTGTTAGACCCCCATTTGAAAATTCTTCTCGGTAATTACGGCCAAATCATATCGCGTAGGTTCATAATCGGAAGAGATTATTTAATTACTGTTACAACCAATAAATATAAACGTTTTACCTTCATTGCTGAGAATATGTACTTTATATTGTAACTTTAACTCGTTTCCGTGATATCTACTACGCTACCCATGAGCCTCTGCGATTCTCGACCAATCACAAGAGTAACAATTGATGTTTCCAACAGTCATTGTTGCAAAGTGGGCGGAGCTTAGGGTTCTGGAAGCACAAATTCCATTAATTAATTAATTAAATTACATGCAATCGTGGGAGGCTCCTCGATTATGTAAGGATGATATTAGATGGCATGATTGTTCTCCTGTATAAGTGCTTCAACTTCGTTTTTGCTAAATAACATTTGACACAACATATAGAAATAGTCGATAGATGGATAGATAGATAGATATAAGTAGGCCTACTTTATTCATCCCTGGGGGGAATTTGGCCGTTACAGCAGCAGAATAAAACAAAATATCAATATAAGACAATATACAAATATGAATATGAAAGAATACAAATAGAATTGAATTAAATAGAATAAAAAAATCAAATGACACTATATTTGTATATACTGTGTTGTGCAGTAATAATATATCATATACATTACTTTAAAGTACAGTAGTGATTAAGTACAGTTGTACTAGTCAAGTGCTAGTAGCAAACTTGCCTGGATCATTGGATCACCCTACCAAATGGTAAAAAGTACACATATATTCCAGATCGATGGTTGCACTCGGGGGCAAAACACCCATATCATAGTCTAGTTTGTTTTGTTGAAAAGGTTCAATGTTTGTTTCACACTGTGTGGTTTATGGAAAAATACCTTACTGGTAGTTGATTCTTATCAACTTCCGTTGATATTTGATACACTCCATGGGACTAGTAGGTGTCTTACCCACAATGTTAGTTGTGTTAGACAGTCTTGTACCTTGGCCTTTTTTCGATGAACTAAGATTTTCTTGTAATGATCAATCAAGGAGAGTTTCATGTACATTTGAGCATACTACAAATGCTCCAAATTTGCAACTCAATTGCTTACCGCAAAAGGATATTAGGGCATGTAGAGTGTGTGTTGTTGGTGGTCGTTGGTGTCACCTGGTTGTTGGTGGTCGTTGGTGTCACCTGGTCGGAGTTAGACTGATTAGACTCTGGGACTGGGTGAGGCTGCACACCTGTGGGGCATTGGCCAATCAGGCCCACAGGTTAAACCAGCCACCAGCAAACACACTCAGGAGGGAGCTCCAGCATGTACCACCTGCTCTGTTCAGACTACCACAAAATAACAATAAACCGGTTTACTCATCAACTGCCTGTGTCCTGCTGGGGGAGAAGCCTGGGAAATCCATCGGAGATGGCATGTGGCAGGGGGAAACTGCCACAGGGCAGATTTGAGAGATTCTTAATTTTTTTCATTTTTGTATCTTACTTATTATTTATTATTTATGATTTTGTTTTCTCCTTGAGACACAAGAGCAGTGAAGCATTGCAGGCAGATGTCTTTTTTTCACACGTAAATGAAATCTCAAGGGGAGGTAGTAAGTTGAACATTATACTCTTGAAGCTATCGCACACATAATGTTAGTGTAACACTATGTTTTTCTGTACACTCAACATCCACTACAATTAGTCAATTAAACAATGACTACCATGCTACAATTATTACTGCAATTAGTTGCACCGACGCAGTGCACTTTTAATTTACTCTTGATATTCTTTGGATTCATCTTTATATCCAATCAGATACCTCTATTCACGCTTTGTTCAGAATTCTGAGAATTCACAAATCAAATTTGACCCCTGGTCAACCCTGAAAATTGTCACGGGCGACCTTTGCACACACTCCTCCGCAATGTTTTATTTCAATGAATGAAAGGCGTCGCACACTTACACACACGCCCACACACACACACACACACACACACAGTTCCTGTACCATTTTAAGAGATGATTATGATTTTATAAAAAAATTTAAGAGCATGGTAAAATCAGCATGGAGTAAGTCAACTCCCACCACAGCTGCTTGCTGGGGCAGCGCCGAATGTCGGCCAATTCGGAAGGGCAAATAAACCCCATCCGTGGGGATAATGTAGGAACGTATACGGATCAGCAGCATTTTCAATTGAAATGGAAACGGGGGAAGGCTGTGTTGTCTTGGTGACCTTTCCGTCCAGCCCAAAGGAATGAGACACAGGCTCCCACAGAACCTGCCGGAATGTGACATTTGACGGGTGTGTTTCTCTGTCTTTGCTGTATAATTTTAATCTCCACCTTCCTGAGAAAGAAGAGATTGAATTGGAAGGGACTGAGTAGCCATAGTGGAGGGATCTCTCTCTCACTCTCTCGCTCGCTCTCATTCTCTCTTTCTCTCGTTCACTCTTTCTCTCTCTCTCTCTCTCTCTCTCTCTCTCTCGTTCACGCTCACTCTCGTTCACTCTCTCTCTCTCTCTCTCTCTCTCTCTCTCTATCTCGTTCACTCTCGCTCTCGTTTATTCTCTCTCGCTCTCTCTGTTTAAAATGATGGCTGTGTAAATACTGTCCAGATAATACAGAATTTAATTTCAAACACGGAACTCTTTATGGCTGCCTCGTGCCTCGTGCTGCCTACCTGGTCATTTCTGCTTTTCTATAATTTTATTTTCAAAGCAAAGCAAATTGAGTGCAGTGAACAAGTGAGAGAGAGTTGGATTATGGTCCATTACAGCCCCCCCCCCAATGAATAATACAATAGGGCCCCGGGTTCCACATGGAAATTGGACCCTTTTTTCCCGCCCATCTTCGTATTTGAGCACATACACTCATACACACAACTCACATATACATACATCTACAAAACACATGTATACAACATATGGACAAAACTCACAAAACTGAAAACAGTGGAATAGACATACACACACACACACACACACACACACACACACACACACAAATACACATACACAAGGAAACACACTCTCACTCATTCACTCACTCACACACACACGCGCCGCCCAGGGAAGCCCTGGCATTTGACGTCCCGATACTTTGTCCCGCTAGATGACAAATGCCACGGATTTCCGTCCCGCTGGCTGACACATCTTTGTAGTAAAAAGTGACCTTTTCAGAGTCATCACCCCCCCCTCCTCCCCGATCCCACGCCCCTCCCTCTCCCCTTCTTTCTTTGTGTGTGTGTGTGTGGTGTGTGTGTGTGGTGTGTGCGCGTGTGTGCGTGTGTGTGTGTGTGTGTGTGTGTGTGTGTTTGAATGGAGGGGGGCCCGTTGGAGATAGGTCAGGATAGATGAATGTGTAGTGATAAGAGCGGGAACATAGGGCAGAGGCATCATGGTGTTTTGACCTGTCAACACGAGGGAACTCAATTTGCGCTTGCGATCGCATGGTTTATTCAGGGAGATATATACACGACTCGGTTCCTTTTTTCTTTTTTTTATCACTGTGTGGAAATAACACAGAGATGATAGAGAGGCCATATGGATGGAAAAAAGAAGATA
>OOFB01002884.1:0-16244 GCA_900323305.1 Trachyrincus murrayi
GGTTTATCTTATGTACACGCCATGTTTATTGTGTTATTATAAAAGTCTTGCGTTACATTATGAACGGGTTTATCTTATGTACACGCCATGTTTATTGTGTTATTATAAAAGTCTTGCGTTACATTATGAACGGGTTTATCTTATGTACACGCCATGTTTATTGTGTTATTATAAAAGTCTTGCGTTACATTATGAACGGGTTTATCTTATGTACACGCCATGTTTATTGTGTTATTATAAAAGTCTTGTGTTACATTATGAACGGGTTTATCTTATGTACACGCCATGTTTATTGTGTTATTATAAAAGTCTTGTGTTACATTATGAACGGGTTTATCTTATGTACACGCCATGTTTATTGTGTTATTATAAAAGTCTTGTGTTACATTATGAACGGGTTTATCTTATGTACACGCCATGTTTATTGTGTTATTATAAAAGTGCTCCCCTGTTGTTTTGTTTATGGCCCACCATAAACGGTATCTGCTTCCCCTGTCGTCTCCTCGCCACAGGGATGGATTTCAGCCGCGACGGCAGCTACATGGCCTTGGCTGAGCGCCGCGACTGCAAGGACTATGTGAGCGTGTTTGTGTGTGAAGACTGGCACTTGCTCAGGGTGAGTGGTGGCGGACGATGTGTCAGGAAACCCAAGCCCCCTGGTGGAGAGACGGGGTTTCATAACGGGAAGATGCTTGCCTCGAGCCGGGGGTTTAATACATTTCTTTCATGATTTTCAGGAGGTTTTTAGATTTTCTAATTTGGTTAGAATGTAGTTACAATTCATTTTGTGTATTTTCAAGGTTTATTGCAATTGTCTCTCACCTTTCATTTTGGATGTTACCGTGAAGTCAATGCTGTAATTAGCACACAAATTGTGTGCTAATTATATATATTTGTTTAATAAATATATGTATAATGTATATATGTTTTCAAAGGCCTACAAATGTTTTAGAATAACATTGAGAGTAAGAATGCATCGTTTAAGAGTAGCTGCTCTCTAAATATGTGGTGAACCTAAACTTTTGTTTCCCAGCACTTTGAGACAGAGACCCAGGACCTGTCTGGGGTGGAGTGGTCTCCTAACGGCTGTGTGCTGGCTGTATGGGACAGCTGTCTGGAGGTGAGGATATAGGATCCTAGACGGGTTCTGGGTAATATGGTGGTTCTGGGTAATATGGGGGGGTTATAGTATGGTGGTTCTGGGTAATATGGTGGTTCTGGGTAATATGGTGGTTCTTTTTTCGTAAATATCAGGTGGTTGTATATGATTTTTGAATTCAGGCTTCCATTATTTATTTTAAAGTTGATATCATGAAAATGCGTTGCCATTATTCATCGTTCCATGTGAACGCGTGTCCTGAACAGTACAAGGTCCTGCTGTACTCCCTGGATGGACGGCTCCTCTCCAGGTTCAGTGCCTATGAATGGTCCCTGGGAATCAAGTCTCTAGCATGGAGCCCCAGCAGCCAGTTCCTGGCCATAGGCAGCTTCGATGAAAAGGTGAGGAGGACAGACTGGGGCTACCTGACAGGTGACCACCGGGGGGGGACTTCCCGGTTGTCAACCTTCTGAATGTGCTGTTAATCATTGAGGTGTAACTAACTCTACACTGTTCCCCACCTGGTCCATACATTAAACTAACTCTGTTCACCTGTTAGGTCCGTATATTAAACTAACTCTGTTCACCTGTTAGGTCTGTATATTAAACTAACTCTGTTCACCTGTTAGGTCCGTATATTAAACGAACTGTTCACCTGTTAGGTCCGTATATTAAACCACATCACATGGAAGAAGATCTCAGAGTTTGAGCATCCAGCCACCATCAGCAACCCCAAAACCGTAAGTTCCCCAAATTACTGAGACCAGGAAATTCAAGTTTTAGGTGTTTGATTTAGGTATGGCACCAGACACAACTAGTCCAGTAAATACATCAACCATGCTGCTGCTACGACAGACATAAATAAAACCGACCTCATGTTAAAATTACAGGAAGAAGAAGTTACTTTACCCTACTATTGACGACCTGTGAAAAGGGTCCATTAGGGGGGTATTCTATGTGTTTCTGTTGGTGTTGCAGGTGGTGTACAGGGAGGTGGAGAGGAGGCCAGTCATTGCCAGTGAAGACCTGTCCCTCCACAACATCAGTGGAGGCAGCACGCTCTTCACCTCACAGAGCAAATGTACGCTTTCACTCAGGGAGGATGAAGCAGGGGCTTCTGGGAGTAGTCTGGTATATTCAGCAGTATCATCGTCACGTTGACTATAATATAACTATATTTGATCACATTACGGATATAACTATATTCTATCACTTTATGTGATAGAACCATATTCTATACTATCTATGCTCGTAAAACCATGAAATAATATATACTCTATATACTGAATATGGTAGGATGATACCAAAACTAAATTACTTTCTATACTTTCTCAAACATTTTAGGTCACATGGTGGAAATGTGATGCCATTGTTAATTTAAACCGACGTGACACCATTGTTGGAAGGCATAATCTACAATTATATCAAATCCATTGTAGACTATGAATGATACTGTGTTCTGGAAGGTATTGCTGTGTATCATTATAATGAGTGTCCTGTAGATGAGATCAGCTTGCCACCGGTCCAGATCCCTGCGGTGAAGCCGGACCTGGACAGAGCCAACCCTAAGGTGGGGGTCTCCACCTTGGCCTTCAGCTCCGACAGCCGCTACCTGGCCACCAAGAACGGTATGACCTCAGTTTGCTGGCCTCAAGTCTCCATTGATTACTCTCGCTGTTCCACAATGATGACCGCAAACGCAAATGCAGAGTCTGCTTTGAAAAGTGACTTTATTTAAAATCAATACATCCAAATGCAGTCAGGATAGAACCAGACGTCTGAAACCCAAAACCTTTTCCTACGTCTTAATGTTCTTAGTGCTCGTTCACGATACCTCCGATGGGACGAGCGGTATCGGCTAGTGGTCAAGCAGGAGGAAAGGAGCAGTGTGGAATTGAGACAGCTTAGTTGCTTCAGTACATTTTTGATGACCTGGGCCAAACAACCTTCAGACACACTTGATCTGAATAAAGAATACCACACAGACTTCATGGGCTGAACACACGGTTCATCTGTACTTCTGTACTGCTGATGGAGATGAACATCTGAAGCGAGGGTGTAATCGCTACAGCACCCCGGTGACTGTGTGCCTGTGTCCCTGCACCCTAGACAACATGGCCAGCGTGGTGTGGGTGTGGGACATGCAGAGGATGAACCTGGAAGCAGCGCTGGAGCAGACGGCGGCCGTGCGCTCCTTCCAGTGGGACCCCAAGCGGCCCCGGCTGGCGCTCTGCACGGGGAACTCTAAGCTGTACCTGTGGTCCCCTGCAGGCAGCGTCTCGGTGCAGGTCCCCAGCGAAGGTGAGGGGAGCCCGCTGGCTCCTTTTGGGCTTTGTGTCATGGAGACTTCTACACTGAAAATAAGTCATTAAAAAAGTGTCTCTCTCTCTTTCCCTCTCGCTCCACCAGGTGGGTTTCAGGTCCATGCTCTGAGCTGGCACAGCAGTGGAGAATCCCTTGTCCTCATAGGCAAGGAGCAGCTGTGTCTGTGCTACATGGACACTGAACCAGAGGAGAAGTGACCTATCCATTAACATACACACACAATCCAATATTGGGACCAAAGATGTCCTCTTCATGAGACACGTGTAGAAGTCCCCAGTGTCACATGTGCATCCATTAGGAGAACTGACCAACCACTTTATGACTTCACGAGGTCATGATATCAGCAGAGTGTAAACAGGATGTTAAGAATGTAAGAGTTGAAATAACAGCTTGACTGGGTCCTCTATGGTCTGTTTGGAGATTGTATTGACCACAGACTTCTTAGTTCTCACTGAATGTATAATATAATGAAACACTTTCCATTGTCTGCCTGAGTTAAAACTTTTCTGACATTTTATATATTTGTGAGCTCATAGACGGGACATATTTTGTATATTTGTTTGTCATAGAACTATTTTTAATAAACTTTGTAATAATACTGCAGCTCACTGTCTCTTACTTTTAAACAATAGCGTATTCTTCAGAATAGAATTCTGTGTTTTTATTTTTGTGCCACACACCAGTGGCTTTGCTGGGCTCCTCCGACGACCAGGACACAGGTAGATGTTGTAACACTGGGCTCCTCCGACGACCAGGACACAGGTAGATGTTGTAACACCAGTGGCTTTGCTGGGCTCCCCCGACGACCAGGACACAGGTAGATGTTGTAACACTGGGCTCCTCCGACGACCAGGACACAGGTAGATGTTGTAACACCAGTGGCTTTGCTGGGCTCCCCCGACGACCAGGACACAGGTAGATGTTGTAACACTGGGCTCCTCCGACGACCAGGACACAGGTAGATGTTGTAACACCAGTGGCTTTGCTGGGCTCCCCCGACGACCAGGACACAGGTAGATGTTGTAACACTGGGCTCCTCCGACGACCAGGACACAGGTAGATGTTGTAACACCAGTGGCTTTGCTGGGCTCCCCCGACGACCAGGACACAGGTAGATGTAACACCAGTGGCTTTCCTGGGCTCCCCTGACGACCAAGACACAGGTAGATGTTGTAACACCAGTTTATTGGCAAGTTGGAAAATGTTACAGGCAGAGCGGGTGTTACCTGCTGCCATGTCAGAGTTCTTCTGAGTGTGTGTGGTGATAGCTGGTTTATCCTGTGTGCCTTGATTACTCAATGCACTACAGGTGTGCAGCTCCAGATCTAATCAGTCTGACTCGGGCCAGGTGATGCTGCTTGAACCAGCCATCAATCACACACACTCCACACTCACGTAAACTGATGCTTGAATTCTGGGAAGATGACGGTCTTGGTCAACGTCCTTGTCATGTGAATATGAGTGCATGTGTGATCTCTTCCAAACGTGCAACCAAGCTTTGGCACACTTTAACCAAGACAGTATGGAGACGATTGGATAGCATTTTTCTTGGGGAAAAAAAGGTAAGGGTTTAGCCTTATCTTTTTTTTCTCACAATTGCTGTCATGTTTCGCCCATATCTCCTGTCAGCTGTAACTGATCTCTTCCAAACTTGCAACCCAGCTTAGGCACACTTTAACCAAGACAGGGTGGAAGTATGGAGACGATTGTATAAAAAAAACTTTTTGGGGAAAAAAAGGTAAGGGTTTAGCCTTATCTTTTTTTTCCAATTTCTGTAACTTTTCACCCGTATCTCCTGTCAGCTGTATCTGATCTCTTCCAAACTTGCAACCTTGCTTTGGCACACTTTAACCAAATTTCTGTCATGTTTCGCCCATATCTCCTGTCAGCTGTATCTGATCTCTTCCAAACTTGCAACCCAGCTTAGGCACACTTTAACCAAGACAGGGTGGAAGTATGGAGACGATTGTATAAAAAAAACTTTTTGGGGAAAAAAAGGTAAGGGTTTAGCCTTATCTTTTTTTTCCAATTTCTGTAACTTTTCACCCGTATCTCCTGTCAGCTGTATCTGATCTCTTCCAAACTTGCAACCTTGCTTTGGCACACTTTAACCCAGCTTAGGCACACTTTAACCAACACAGGGTGGTAGTATGGAGACGAAAAGATAAAAACATTTTTTGGAGAAAAAAAAAAGTTAAGGGTTTAGCCTTATCTTTTTTTTCTAAAGATTTCTGTCACTTTTCGCTTCCAAACTTGCAACCCAGCTTTGGCACACTTTAACCCAGCTTAGGCACACTTTAACCAAGACAGGGTGGTAGTATGGAGACGATTGTATAAAAAAAACTTTTTTTGGGAAAAAAAGGTAAGGGTTTAGCCTTATCTTTTTTTTCCAATTTCTGTAACTTTTCGCCCATATCTCCTGTCAGCTGTATCTGATCTCTTCCAAACTTGCAACCCAGCTTTGGCACACTTCAACCAAGACAGGGTGGAAGTATGGAGACGATTTGATCAAAAAAGGTAAGGGTTTAACCTTATCGTTTTTTTCTAAAGATTTCTGTCACTTTTCGCTTCCAAACTTGCAACCCTGCTTTGGCACACTTTAACCAAGACAGGGTGGAAGTATGGAGACGATAAGATAAAAAACTTTTTGGGGAAAAAAAGGTAAGGGTTTAGCCTTATCTTTTTTTTCCAATTTCTGTAACTTTTCACTCGTATCTCCTGTCAGCTGTATCTGATCTCTTCCAAACTTGCAACCTTGCTTTGGCACACTTTAACTAAGACAGGGTGGAAGTATGGAGACGATAAGATAAAAACATTTTTGGAAAAAAGATTTTTCTCAATCATGAGGAACGTTTGTAACAGTTTGAAACATAGATTACAACAGTAGCCTACATTTGTTATTATTGAGAAGGTGAAAAGATGCAGGACGTGGAGTGGGCCTTCCGCTGCCGATGACAAATAGATGCAGCTCCTTGACCAGTCTAGTGAAAAGATGACAAGACACTAAAATAGGTCAAATATGTATTTTTATTAGATCCATGTCTGTAAACCATGTTACTGAGATTCTTCTTGACATTCTTCCATATTACAGCTACACCATAAAGGTGAAATATTTTCTGTAAAACCCACGTTACTCAACACAAAGGGATGATTCAGAGCCAGATTTTACATGAAACAAAAAAAATTGCCTAGTGTGAGAACACTTCTTGAGAAATACAATGGGGGATCTTATAATTTTTGAAATATTTAGAAGTTCAAGGATTACCATACCAGATCAAATAAAAACCATGAATCAAAAGTAGACCATTTCTTTCAAAGAGAAACAATCATGCAACACACATGCACAGGTGATTTTTTTGCACAACATTATCCAAGTATCTATCTAAACAGTTTCCCTGTAATATTAATATAGTTTAATATAGATTCATATAGCTTAATATAGATTCATATATTTAAATTTCTATGGACAGCTCCACGAGATTTCATCTTCTGAATGATCATTAATTTGACGGAATTTCAGATCTCATAATTATCTAATGAGTCAAATCAACCTGCAGTTATAGATTTAAAACAATTAATTAACTTGAATTAAATGTAGTGCACCTCAAACTGCAACAATTATGTCCAGAGGAAATTGTTTTCTATTGATGCGTTGTTTCATGCCTAAATCCCCTAAAATAAATACAACACCACAATTAAGGCGACTGAAAAACATAGGAGAGCAATATACAAAGTTAAGTTGTATAACCCCTCACTGTCAATCATATGGTTAGGAACACAGCCACCTTAGATCAATAAGCCAAAGCTCCCTCGTCTTGTTGCGATGTCATACTTACAACCAATTGCACATGGTGGCAGAAAACAGAAAGTGCCCACAACAGGTCACAGGAGCTTACCAAGTATCTTACAGTAACTGACAATCAGACTCATGTTTACAGAAACCTACTAGCAAGCGCAGCTTACATGTATGTTAACAACCCATTGAGTTGTTCATTTTAAGACACCGTTTAAAGCCATGATTGTATTCAATCTTTTTCATGCATTTGGGACAAAATTCCCATTGAGAGAAGCCTATTAGTAATGGATGACACAATGGGTCTTATTCACCTAGCAGCCATCTTGGTTCCATGTTGGTTCTAAATGCCAGCTCGTGTTTTTACCCAAGATGGCCACGAGGTGAATAAGGCCCATCCCTGTGAAATAGAACTGCAGTGGCCCTTATTCTCAACCACTCCCATGCTCTGAGAGATGTATTCTAGGATCCATGAGTCTAGACGTGGAAGTTTAGCGTTATTCTGAGCTTGTACTCTTCCCTCTCTGGCTGTTTGTTGTGTTTTGAAGAGGTCTGAATAAAGTGCAAACCTCGGACCGCCAAGACCCCGCCCTGAACTTTAAGACTTCGACGGAACGAAGATAAGAAGCTTAAGGTGGAATGGGGTGGGGTGGGGTGGGTATACACACGTGATATTCATCGATATCCACCACTTAACACACACACTTCCATTGAAGTTGAATCTTCACGCACACCCCTGAGGACCCGAGCTTGTATGTATGGCATCGCTTGAAGCTTTACTGGGCAGCGCTGGGGGGGGGTTAGATAACTCATGTGAGTGGACTGTCCATGCAATGCCTGTACAACGTGTACTTTGCCTGGCGACACAAGTACAACACCAAGTCTGGGAGGTGAAAGCATTCGAGGAGGTTAATTTAGGGCGCACACGGACCCATTGACAACAAAAAAAAAGTAGTCGAGTGACGGCCTTTTAGGGGGAATCCTTTTGACAGACAAGATGCACATTTGGCTGCACCGGGGTGTTATTCAGGGTCGCGTGCATTTTGGAATTTCTCTTTTAGAAGCCGATTTTGCCACGGGTCATGGAGTAGCCCAGCTTCGCCTCGTTGTTGATGAAGGACATGATGCCCAGATACGTTTCGATGAGCAGGGGTTTCTCCAGGATCAGCACCCCGTTGGAGCGCCCGGGAATGGGATGCTCTTTGTGGGCCTTCTTCACGGCTTGGACCAGCTGAGTCCGGAAGTTGTCCAACTAAATTACAAAAAATGTATTATTTGTTATTATTTTAATTTGATTATTTATAGTTAAAGATGACCATACGGCAGGGGTGCATGAAGTACTAGAAAGTCATACTTGAGTGAAAGTACAGATATCTTAGACAAATATTTTCTGATTGTATTTTGTAGTGAGTAACGATGAGTCCACTGCAAATGTATTGGAGTAAAAGTTTTTTAAAAATGTTTTCAAGTAAAAGTGTAAGTTGACAGAAATATAAAAACTCAAGTAAAGTACAGATACTCCAAAAAACTACTCAAGTACTGTAACGAAAAATGTATACTTCATTACTTTACACCACTGCCATACGGCAACTACCAAACTCATGAAATAGCCAGTATACTAATTGAATTACAAAGGGGGTGGTAGGAAGTGCCTTTGAGTGAACGTGGATTTTGATCATGTCAAAGTCCATCAGAGCCTGAGACCTTAATACCTTAATATGCTTACTGGATTTGGCTCACAGTAACCGTTTCAGTTGGACTATGACCAAACATCTTGGGATTGGGCCAATGGAAAGCCTTTTATCATTACGCACCATTTTCTAATTCTAATGTTAACACAGAAAACCACCAAAGTCTACCTTGCCTCCTCTTTTACAGAACCTTTGAAAAAGTACACTTTCAAAGGATTTGAACACCGTCTTCCTTCGCCCCTTTGATTAAACAAAAAGGGCCTTACCTGGCAGAGAGAAGCAACCTTCTCATCGGCGTGTGCCATGGGGTGTTCGGTGAAAGTGACGTAGGGCATGTCTGTGGACCAGGGGTTCCAGCGGTTGACGAAGGACGCCCGCTGACGGTGGTCCCATTGCACACGGACCCCATAGCCTTCCCTCCTGTAGGGGGAAAAACAGAACCATGCCGTTTGGTTTTTTACCTGTGTACTTGTTGTTCTACAAATATGCAAACTATATTCTGGATGCCATCTCAGATGTCTTTATCTGTTGCGGGTAACTGGAAGGCCTTTTGAAATCCAAGTGAACACAGCGAGCCAATGAACACGTAAATCACCATTAAATCACTAGGCGGAAGGGCTAGCCACCCTAAACACATGATAATGATAATACTTAATACCTTTTCATAATATTTGAACATGACAAAGCATGAGCCATGCAGCTGACAATACATGGATTTGTACACAAAAACAAAACAACACAACTAGGAGCACAACATGGTGGTTTACTTGTTGAGGGATTTGGGAGGGAACTCAAACTCTCCCACTGACATGGTGTCCACAGCGTTAAGGGCGATCCTGACCACCTGCTGACACAGCAGGTTGATGAAGTCATACTTGCACACCAGGAGGGACCTGTGGACACATGCAGAAGACACAGCCATGTCCACTATCACCCAATCACACAACGGAAATATAACCACTCTCTCCTGGAAAGTTCATGTGGTAAAAATGTCTTGCCTACCGATCTGTGATGAGAACCAGCCTCTCCTTCTCGTTGTTCCAGTGGTCAACTCTGGACATTTAGCACAAAAAGGAAAATAAATTAGTTGTGAACAATCAAATACATGTATGAGACACTATAGTATTGATATATTGAGACAGTAAAGTATTGAAACATTGAGACAGCAAAGAATTGAAACATTGAGACAGTAAAGAATTGAAACATTGAGACAGTAAAGTATTGAAACATTGAGACATATAGTACTGATACAGTATAGTATTAATAAGTTGAGACAGTATTAATTAGTTGAGACAGTATAGTACTGATACAGTATTAATAAGTAGAGACAGGACAGTATTAATAAGTTGAGACAGTATAGTACTGATACAGTATTAATAAGGAGACAGTATTAATAAGTTGAGACAGTATTAATAAGTAGAGACAGTGTAGTATTGAGACAGTATTAATAAGTAGAGACAGGACGTAGGAGACTCACTCGGCCAACAGCCAGACGCTGAGGACCTCTCCATCCTCTGAGGGCAGGGCCACGGTCCTGATGTCGCTGACCGCCTGCTCAATGGTACCTGGCTGAGAGTTAAAACACAAGGTAATCACTTTGTATTCTTCTATTCATTACTATCTATTGATACGAATGCTTAACATATTCTACTTCAATAGTTAACTATTGATCAGTGTTATTGTTAGTAATAACATTTGGCCCACTAATCAACCACAGTAAGTGATAAACAACTTAACAAGTGAGGAGTGTTTCATAGTACAGAGCTCTTGATCACCTACACGACTATACCTTCGTGTTTCCAAGAGACACCGCGGGGTCTGTTGTAACAACCCTAACAACTGGTGTCTGAGAAGACCAACAGAGAAGTGAAGTGACGGGTGCATCACGCAGCAGGGGTTATTACCAGTCTGGAGCCTCCACGTCTCAAACTCACCCTGAAAACAAAATAATCTTTCACTTTCGCCTGCATCGTGGGGTTGTGTACGTGGAAAGGCGTCAGCGTCTGTAGCGGGGAGCAGCAGGCCACCGAGGAGCCGAAGCCTCCTCCGGCCTCCGGCGGCGTGAACGCCACCTCGACCCCCTCCTCGGTGCCGGCGGGGTGCAGCACCGCGGCCCCCGGACTCTCCGGGTCCACGGCGTCGTTCAGCTGAAGCATGGCGATCTTCTTCTCCGCAAATGATCCGAAATCTACTGAAACATCGCGGAGAACGCAGCTTTACCCATCGCGCACCTAAATGTTTTGGTCGTGCAGGAGGAGTGCAGGAGGAGGAGAGGAGGAGGAGAGGAGGAGAACTCCTCGACTCACTTCCTGCTCTGATTCGGTCTCTTAAAGGGAGAGCGTGGAGCCATCAGCAGCTGCTCTGATTCATCCTTATGTGACCCTGAGATGTAGATGAATAATGTCATGTTCCCAACGGTCCGTCGGTTCCACCTTATTTTAAGTAGGCATCGATACGGTCTATGGTAGGCATATTGGAATTTGTGGAAGTTTAAACCTGCATTATGCAAGTGTTCGCATCAGCAGCCTCTAGTGGCTGGAGTTGTAGCTACAGTTATAGATATGTATTTCAAAGTGGTAGGCCCCCTTCACAGGCGCAGTGAAGACGCCTGTAATATACTGTAGAGATTATTCATTGATTATTATAAGCCGATACTTTTCTCCAAAGGAACTTTTAACAATTTTTAGATAGGCCTATATGAGGCTGAGCCGGTAGGCATCTTGCTCAAAGATGGTTTCAGGTAGACTGCAGACATTAGGGTTCGAACCCATAACCTTAAGTCAAACCCCCTAACAATAGCTGTACTGGGTTTAGAGTATTTACATATATATAATATCCATACAATTAATAACAACCTTATATAATATTTTTTTTAAAGTTGTATAATGTAGTTGTTATGTTGTTATATTTTAAGCTGTACCTGTGATGCCACTGTAGGCGTTTCCAATGTTAGTGACCACATCCTTAAAGATGAGCGTGATGTGTGTGTTGATGTTCACTTCCTGAGGCCAGCAGCGAAGGCAGAGAACGCCACCCGTCGTACTGAAACACAAACAGCCTCATCTTAACCTCAGGGATTAATTCAAACAGCAAATACATGATAGTTGATCAATAACACTATCGATACCCTTTTGCTTGCTCTGCAGATCTTTCATTTGAGTTTCGGTGACCGATGACATGGCTTTTACAGAGACAAGGTACAAAAAATATATATATTTTTTACTTATTCCACACATGCATCACACCGAACACAAAATAACAGTGGACATTTCGATTAAAAAGCACACAGGTTTTATTGCATATCAATTTCATGTATAAATTCTTCATAGCATTGGAAAGATTACATTTGGTATACATTTCTATTCTACAGAATTAACAGAGTCTTATCTTTTCAATGAAATTTCTCTAAAGTACATCTTCAATAATCACAAGCATCAAAAGAACTGCAATTTTCAGAATTGTTCAATATTATTCTACAATCCTTGTAAATTTTTTTATTCATTAGGTCTTCCGCCTCAAGTCTCAGCTTTGTCTTTCAGAACCACCTAGTCCGGTACAGTTGTAAGGCAGTCCAAACTTGAAGTCAAACTACTAACCTAACACCGTGTACAATAAGTGCATCTACAGATTTTATTTTTTTTTTCCATTTCTTTTTTCATTTTTTTCCTTTTCAATTTGATACACATTTCACAAATGGACATCATTATGACTGCTAAACACGTCATGCACAATATATTTGTTGTTGATTTTCAACAAACAGAACGGAGGCGATATACAATTCAGACTTAAATCAAACAAGCACCATCCATTTAAGCCCATCTTTTTTTTCAATGATTTTTTTTCTTCTTCACACAAATGCACCAATGTTTTTTTTTAATTCTTTAAAATACTATACAGTTAAAAATAGTGTATGTATATATATATATATATATATATATGTATATGTATATGTATATATATATATATATATATATATAAATATGTATATATACATACACTTTTAATTTTATCATGTGTAACAGTGGGGAAAAAAACAGCAACCATGTTCATTTATGCTCAACCAAATGTTTGTTTTCAGTGACTATTTGCCCAAATACCTTCTCAAGTTGGCAGAACGGAATACTTGAATGTGAACCCATGGCGTCACACAGCACATACCTATTACAGTAGTACATGACATGAATCACTACAAATTGCCAACTAAAAAAAACCTTTTGTAACCTAAACCTTAGCATCTTTTTTTTTACAACCACGTGTAAGAAATCAACGTGTTAGCCGTGAATGACATCTCATTCAGTAAAATAATTAACAAAAAGGCGCCCAGCCTGCGTGTTGTTGATGCGACTGTCTAGCATCACAACACCACCTGCTGACAGACAAAAAAATAAGTACAGTGCTTCCATTTTTAACGTTTCTTCTCGATTTCCATTTTTTGAGCATGGTCTATTGAAAAGTGAAGCCAGCTTCGGAGAAACTAATTTTAACATCTGGAGAGCCAAGCGCTGATCAAAGTTCTGCTTAGACCCGTGGGGTTTAAGTGCCCGTGAGAGATAAAAGTACAGCTTAGCGTACTAGCCCTATTTCAGACAGTCCCAGTATGCTAGCTCTCAAAGACCCAGGATGCTAGCTCTCAAAGACCCAGGATGCTAGCTCTCAAAGACCCAGGATGCTACTTCTGAAGGACCCAGTAAGCTAGGAGGTCCAAGGCAACAATAATCCACAATACTTGCCCCTTCTTCCTCCCCTGGCTTCCATAGCTATCTACAACTATCTACAGTGAATGTATGCCCTGTATGCCCAGAATGAAACTATCCCCACCATGTGGGGAACGGATGGAAGGAATATGTGATGGGAAGATGTTAATGAAGATGCACCAACCAAATGTTCTGTCTTCTCTACAGACTGTGTTCAGTGGTTGAAGCTGTGTTGATTACAGACTGATCAACACCAGCAAAAACTATATTTTATGATTTATTTTTTTCTTAAAGGGCCCAATACCTTCCATCATTAGTAGGCTACTACTTAACAATGGGTGTCAGTGGATGTTTCAACGAAGAGTTACAGCAAAGGTTTGAAGGAAAGAAAAAAAAAGACATTTTCCAAAGGAGAATGAGATGATAAAACTGAACATGAACGTTTCCGTTTAGTCGAAACAGAAGTGTAATGGTGACTAATGGAGAGCCCCTCCCCTTCCGGTGTAATGGTGAAGCCTAATGGAGAGCCCCTCCCCTTCCGGTGTAATGGTGAAGCCTAATGGAGAGCCCCTCCCCTTCCGGTGGACCACCATGGGACCTCATTTCGGAAACAATATGTCAACGGCGAGAGACACGTTTGAATTGTGCCATGAATTACACACGTTTGTCAATTTATAAGATCATTTTGCAAGTCAAGAAAATCTCAGTTTTTTGTAAAACTGTTGAAGTATAAGTGAAAATACGTAATGAGAAAGACAGTACACACCCAAAAGTCGCGTAAGTGACGTCATAACTTCGCTGGATGAAACACACCCGCTAAGACACGTGTTGGTGATGCAGTGCACTGAGCACTTTCAAACAAAACTAAATGTTACTACTGTTTTACGACAAACTGCGACTTTCTTGACTTGCAAAATTATCTTTTAAATTGACAAACATCATATGTGTAATTCATGGCACAATTTAAACGGGTTGTAATGTATTTGTCTCTGCCGTTGACTACCGTACATATTTTTTCCCTAATAAGGTCCCATGGGGGACTCTCTCGCCCCTCATCTGACAAAATGCCAGCCAAAGACTCAACATCACTTCCAATGAGACACGTTCAGCAATGCTGGTTCAAATGGTTGGACATACACAAAGTAAGAGACTTAACCTTGAAACCTAACCTTGAAAAAATCTAAATTAAAAACAGAACTAGAGCGACTGTTCAGTATAAATAACAACAGGTGGTTGCATGGGTTCCCTCCATTTTGGCACACTTACCTATCAAATACGGGAGATTCAGAATCCCCACCAGCTTCTGATAAGCAATAATTCCTTCTAAAAACAAAAGTGGTGAAAAAAAAGACTGTTTTTTTTCTTTCATTTTTTCCACTCCATTTCAATCATGACAAAAACAACCAAAAATAAATACAATACACACACACTGTCGAAATCATATATATAAGAGTGTAAGAAGAACAACGAAGGAACTATGACAGCAAATACAAGCCCGTTGGAAAGGAAATGATTGTCAGAAAACAATACATTTTCTATGTTATTTGGCACATACCACTCTTGCTATGGACATCTAGGTTATTTTGTACATCATATGACAATATCATACAATTTTGGTCCTTCTCTAAAATAATTATATTAACATTTTAGCACGGCAGTGCCTACAAAGAAACAATACTGTTGCATCTAAGAGAAAAACAAGTCAATAAAATTAACAAATGACATGAATTGAGCAACCAAATTGAGGAACACTGTCCCCAGATTTACGTATGATTTAACATAATTTTCCGCATGATCACACTGGGTTACCGATTAAATCATCATCTTCATTTAATCTTTCAAAAATCAGCTCAAAATGTCTATTGGATCAATATTTTTACTCCAGTAACTTATCATATGGTGCTTTCGTTGATTCTGTCGCTTAAGTGGAAAAGAAAACCAGGAATAAAATACAGTATGGATATAAGCACACGTCCACTCGGATCCAACTGGCATTCCTGTTCCAACACCACCACCTTGTGGACATGCAGTGGTAATGCAGCGCTTAATGGCGCAGTGCTGTGAAAGGCGGTGCAGAATAGTCTTCCACGACTCGCGGGGTTATCGTGAGTTCTCGCGAGAGGTTTAAATAGGGTATCTACAGGGTTATGAGGGAGCCTTGTAGACCAGGACCAGATCAGAGTAATGCAGTTCCAATACTCTTGATAGGCTCTCATTATGTCCTTCACATCAAAGGGGGCTGAGCAGTTTGTTCTCTTTGCCAGAGTCTTGTGAGACCCCTCATCCAGGGACAATTTCTTCCTTCCTTCCACCCACCCACTCCCTCCCTCCCCTCCCTCCCTCCCACACGGCACTTTCCTCCACTATCAGACTCTTGAATCCTGGTCCTCACTGTACTTCCTGTCTTCATTACTCACTTCCTCCTCAATCTCTCATTTGATTTGAACGTTATTGGACTGAACTTGTGCCTCCCTCCCTCCCCCCCCCCCCCCCCCCCCCCCCCCCCCCCCCCCCCCCCCCCCCCCCCCCCCCCCCCCCCCCCCCCCCCCCCCCCCCCCCCCCCCCCCCCCCCCCCCCCCCCCCCCCCCCCCCCCCCCCCCCCCCCCCCCTCCCTCCCTCCCTCCCCTCGCTCCCTCCCTCCC
>OOFB01002909.1:14690-31000 GCA_900323305.1 Trachyrincus murrayi
TGTGTGTTTGCGTGTATGTGTTTGTTCGTGTGTTTGCGTGTGTGTGTGTTCGTGTGTGCGTGTGTGTTCGTGTTTGTGTGTGTGTGTGTTCCTGTGTGTGTGTTTGTTTGTGTGTGTGTGTTCGTGTGTGTGTGTGTGTGTGTGTGTGTGTGGGTGTGGGTGTGTGTGTGTTGTTTGGTGTGTGTGTGTGTGTGTGTGTGTGTGTGTGTGTGTGTGTGTGTTGGAGCTACATGCAGACTTGTGTGTGCACTGTGTGTGTGTGTGTGTGTGTGTTGGAGCTACATGCAGACTTGTGTGTGCACTGTGTGTGTGTGTGTGTGTGTGTGTCTGTGTGTGTGTTGGAGCTGCATCTAGACTTGTGTGTGTGTGTGTGTGTGTGTGTGTGTATGCGCTGTGTGTGTGTGTGTGCACACACACTGTGTGTGTGTGTGTGTGTGTGTTGGAGCTACATGTAGACTTGTGTGTGCACTGTGTGTGTGTGTGTACGCGCTGTGTGTGTGTGTGTGTGTGTGTGTGTGTTGGAGCTACAGTTAGACTTGTGTGTGTGTGTGTGTGTACCCATCTCCTCCTCATGTTTATCTGTCATGGTTTTGTTTTCAGTGGCACTCGCTATCACGAGAGGAGCAGGCCAAATACTATGAGCTGGCAAGGAAAGAGAGGCAACTGCACTCCCAGCTGTACCCGGGATGGTCAGCACGTGACAACTATGTGAGTGGAGCACCGACGCGGGCAACGCCACGCACACGCACACGCACGTCGACAAATAACAACGCATTTTAGTTGGTTATTAGCTGTGCTGGAGCTACTGCGCTCTCGTCGGAAACGTTAGGAGAACATTGTGGGGTTTTGGCAACGGACTTTCACTTTTTTTCCTGACTGTGCTGTTTTTGTTTATCTCTACAGGGAAAGCGGAAAAAGCGGAAGAGAGATAATAAGCCAGACTCAACACCAGAGGGTGAGGGGGTCTCTCTTTCTGTCTTCCTAACGTCCTTTGTTCTAAAATAGCGCAGAGGAGAAGGGGAGAGAAAAAAACCCTTCTCCTGTTTAAAATAACATTGTCTTAACTTCACTTGACCTGGAAGTCTCAGGAGATATGTCGGAGCAACCGAACACAGCCCAGAAAAGAAACACGATTGTATTATTCACTTATTTATTCATGAATGAACTTTTTTTCCCCCCTAGTTTGGTTCCTTTTTAAAATGATCTCCTTTATTTAAATCGACTAACCTGTCCGCCCTCCTCTGCACCTCGACAAGCAGCATATGAGGTTCATTGCTAATGCTGGCAGGTATGTCTGCTGCAGACCCCCCCCCCCAGGCTCAGTCCATCCTGGTGTTTAACAGACATGTCAATGCATAACGCTTAACTTAAATCATCCCTATAGAGTTCGTTTGCATACTTCTCCTCATACACACATCCCATTTAAGCCGTCTTCTATCTGTCCATATGTTCCACTCCCGTGGTTTGAGGTTGTTTTCGTACGTTTGTTGGAATGATCTGAGATTTCATCCTTGTCTTTTTTTCCCCCACTCACCCATGTGATCATCTTGTCTCTTTGGGTTTAGTCAGCGTGTTTACCTCACCTCAGACTAGCTCGGGACACGCTAACAGATTGAAACGATTAGCCGTGTTGCGTCTTCGCGTGTAGTTGAACTCACCGTCGGTGTGTCTCCGTATCCCTGCAGACTTTTCCATCAGAAACAAGAAGCAGTGTGTGCAGTACCTGCCCCCGGAGAAGACGTGCGACAGCCCCGCCTCGTCCCACGGCAGCATGCTGGACTCCCCGGCCACGCCCTCCGCGGCGCTGGCCTCCCCGGCTGCGCCGGCCGCCACCCACTCAGAGCAAGCCCAGCCTCTGTCCCTCACCACCAAGCCAGAGGGCCGCATGCACCAGCACCACCACCACCACCCCCACCCCCACCACCCGCACCACCACCCGCACCACCACCACTTCCCCATCTCCGGGAAGGCCTCCGGCTCCTCGTCCTCGTCGTCGTCCTCCTCCTCCTCCTCCTCCTCCTCTTCCTCCTCCTCCATCCTGATCAGCGGCTCAGGGAGCCAGCCCAGCACGCCCGTCCTCAGCCGACCCATCCCCTTCGCCTCCCTGCACCCGTCCATGCTGTCGCCGCCCTCTCCGTTCCACCAGGCCGCCCTCCACTCGCACCACGCCCTCTTCCAGTCGCAGCCCCTCTCCCTGGTTACCAAATCGAATGACTAAAGAAAAAGAAGCTCCGCTGCTCCTCCTCCTCCTCCGTGTGTTGTGCTGTATATTGCTTTCTTTTTTTGAAATAGGCATTAGATTTGTTGTTGTTTTTTTTTCTTCTCTAAATAACGGGAAAGGAGGAATTATTATTGGTCAATATTTGACCGCGTCCTTTTCCACACCTCGCAAATGAAATAAAGTGTATTTTTTTGTAAAGTTTACTGCAGAACTGTTCTTTGTTGATGCATTTATCCAATGAACCTCTTGTATAAAAGAACCGATGTACATAAAGTTTCTTTATAAAAAAAAACATTAAAAAAAGGAACAAAAAATGTCTTCTGTCTTAGCCAAAACTTCATTAATGTTAGTATTAAGTTGAAGTCATAGTGCTGGCCAATAATTGCAGCCCTTTTTCAATTCTCAAGTGTGTGCCCCTTTTTTGACATGTTAAATAAACATTTGAAATGGTTTCCTAATACAAATGCCTCAATCTAGTCTTTTTTTCCATTTAACAACATGTTCCATTCGCTTGATAAGAACACTTTTCTTTAACAAGTTCTTGTGGTTTGGATTATTATTGTCAATACAGCAGCCACTGTGAACAGTACATGTATACCACATACAGTAAGCATATCAAAAAAGATGGTAAGTGAATTATAGTGATATGGATATTATGTATCAGGCCGTTTCTTCTGCTCCTTGGTTTTGTTGTCCAAAGGTAACATAGTACGGGGTATCGCTGGATTCATCTGTCTGCGTCTATAGTCTCCACACGAAAAGACAACCTGATCCAGTCTGCTGATGAGTCACAATCAAGTGTGAATGTTTAATAACGCAAAATTAGGCTAACCGCACTGGAAAACAGGGAGCAGAACCTGAACCAGGGTAACAACACGCAAAGCCGGAAACATGTACAACAAAAGTAATAGACATCTGCTTCTTCCTGGAATATCCAAGTCTCACAACAACAGCTAAAAAAAAAAGCAGGTCACTCCCCTCACAGGCATATAGCCTCCCCTCCTCCGGCTCCCTGCTCCTTTTTTTGCACTTTTACCGCATCTTTATTCACCGTTTGGCACGCGGCAAAGCTTTTAATTAACTCCGAGGTAATGGGATGTAGCCCCAGGGATCTCATTAGGCAATTCAATTAGTGGAAAATACAACAAGGTAGGTTAGGGGTTTTTGGTGGCTTTGGAGTGAGGGCAGAATGCCAGAGATGGACCAGAAGATGGACCAGAAGATGGACCAGAAGATGGACCAGAAGATAAGACTAGTGGGGAATTAACATCTCCACACTAAGCAAAGTAGTGACATGGTTTAGGGAGTTTATAGTGCTTAACCAAACTACATACAGTCTACTGCACTGCCAAGTCCTGACGTTCAACTGACTTTGTGTTGTCTAATCCATTAAGTATGTTTTTAAGGCACAATAATACAGAAAATATGAAATATTGTAGGCCTACTGGTAATGGAATGGATCTATATGTCAATAGTATATATTTTAACTTAACACATGCCATATTTATCATCCATATATTTAGATATTTTATCATCCAGATTTAATGCTGGTCTCAGTAGTACATTTTTTTTAAAGCAATAACTAACAAAAGTCATATGTCATGATTTTTGTGAAAAGGCCTCAATCATTATAGAGGCCTGATCTATACAGATCACCTCATCATTAGCCTACTGTGAATGCCCTAATCGGCTACTCGGTCTGGTCAATATGAACCATAACATCTGCCACCCAAATAGCAATACAATCCTATTTTAGTTTCTTCATATTTGGTTGTGTTTCCAGCATCTGCTATGTCAGAACAAGGCCAGATTTAATACATGCTAATTCTGCTCATTAAATTCTTCCAATCTCATGCCAGGGTTCATTGTGGTCCCTCCTTTGATCTTGAATCAATCTGAGGGAAACCCTTTGATACAGGAGTTGATGTAAACGTAGGCCTATAGACATCAGCTGGACAATTGAGAAGGACCCTACGTTACCAAATTTGCTCGTCAATGTAGCTCAGTTCATTAATTAAATGACGACATTATGAAGGTAAGGTAGGCCTAATACATTATTATGTTGCAATTTCATGACTTAAATCCCGTTAATATGCTCGTTGATGACTTTTTGTTTTTGTAAACTTATTTTCATAAACATTTGCTTAAAATAGCGACGCTCAGCTGGCTGCTAACTCAACCGAATCTTCTGATGTTTTATTCATTTCCATTTGACCTTAAAGATGGGGATTAGGCCTATTAAATCCCCCCCCAAAAAACTAGGGAGTTTTTCAAATGTCAAACAGCCTACCACAATTAAGATTTATTAATTGATTCATTCATTCACAAGGATCCACAGGCTCCTCGTGTCCTGCTGGGAAGCGCCCTTACTTAACATTGTGATGATTACTCTATCATCCAATGTAAGGCTCTGCAAGCTCCACATCCTTAGGATTTCAGCTCTTTGATTTATATTTAAAAAAAAAATATATATATATATATATATATATTTTACTGAATTACTTAGTTTCAAACGAAAAAAAACAAGAGCAGCATACAAAGTTGTAAACGATCCCCCGCAATATGTTGCAATAACAGGCCTATCCGTGGAGACTTAAAGAAAAACACAAATTACAAAGAAAGTCACCACTGCCATCTGCCGATGACGTCGCGAATCAAAGGCCTTTTTCCCCGGTGTGTTGGCGTGTTGGTGTAATGGTGTGTTGGTGTAATGGTGTGTTGGTGTAATGGCGGCGGCTGGCCTGTGCGTGGCAGCAGTGAGTCACGTCGTGGTGTGTTGGTGTAATGGTGTGTTGGTGTAATGGCGGCGGCTGGCCTGTGCGTGGCAGCAGTGAGTCACGTCGCGGTGTGTTGGTGTAATGGTGTGTTGGTGTAATGGCGGCGGCTGGCCTGTGCGTGGCAGCAGTGAGTCACGTCGCGGTGTGTTGGCGTGTTGGTGTAATGGTGTGTTGGTGTAATGGCGGCGGCTGGCCTGTGCGTGGCAGCAGTGAGTCACGTCGTCGCTGACACGACACCTGTTCCGCTGCAGGGGAAGAACTCGTGGGCGCTGCTGTATGCGGAAGAAGGAAACAAGCTCTGGTCGACGAGTCAACTAAGTAGCGTGATAAAGACCAGACGAGACATTGTCCACCCGGAGTCTGTGCGTTATTTCGATGGACGTGATGCGAAGAGTGTGTGTGATCATCGTGCTGTTTGTGTGCTACGCCAGCATCGGCGGTGAGTAGCTGTAATCAAGTTACCTAAATCACTTATTTTCACTTTCATTTTCATTACGTAACGTGGGTCAATGTTGCCACCTACGTAGCCGTTTTTGTTGTTGCAAATCTGTTTTTTTGTTTTTGTTGTTAATATATAGGAAACACTGGCCCGGTTACACATCCTGGTGGAGATGAAATGCCACCGGACACAATCCAACCTGTACCCGTCATCAAGACACGCGTCCCACGAACTGACGCGCATGTGCAGCCTGGTGACGTGGGGAACAAAGCGCAGGACGCCAACAAAGATGGGAGCAGTCCCGTGGCACAACACAAGAAGTCACAGCCTGGGACCAGCGGTGAAGCCACTGATAATCAAGGTGATGAGGTAATGAAGAAGACAGAGCTAGGAGAAGAGGACAATAAAAAGCCAGCTGATTCCAAGACTGCCCAAGCAAGCACTGGGACCAGCGATGAAGCCACTGATAATAAAGGTGATGAGGTAATGAAGAAGACAGAGCCAGGAGAAGAGGACAATAAAAAGCCAGCTGATTCCAAGACTGCCCAATCAAACACTGGGACCAGCGATGAAGCCACTGATAATAAAGGTGATGAGGTGATGAAGAAGACAGAGCCAGGAGAAGAGGACAATAAAAAGCATGTGGAAGGGGGCGTGAAGAAGAATCAATCAAAGCAGCTTCTACCCGACCAAAGCAATGAATCTGAGAGTAGTCACTTCTTCGCCTACCTTGTGTGCGCTGCCCTGCTGGTGGCATTGCTCTACATTGGTTACCACAACAAGCGCAAGGTACTTATCGTGTCCAACTCGAATGTCTCAAAAAGTTAGCGTTCTTCTTGCTTTACTGGTATATTTGCATTATGCCAGCGTGTGAGTACATTTTCCACACTATTTGTTAAACTTGCTCTACTTCTCTTCTTTTTACTCTCAGATAATTGCCTTTGTTTTGGAAGGCAAGCGTTCCACATCAGCCCGTCGGCACAAATCCACAGAGTACAAGAAGTTGGAGCAGCATGTGAGTATTTCATGGTCAGCGAACCCCAGCGAGTGATGTAGTTGACGGTGAAACCCGGGCAGTGCCTTTTTTGTCATTTCTACAATGGCTTAATTAATGTAATAATCTTTATGCTGCTTTGGAAGTTTTATTCGAACGCAAGAAGTTTTTACTTCAATGAAAATGGTTGCGGTATACTTTGGAAATATTGCACTCGGGATCCGACTGGCTGTAGCTAATTTAATCAGTAAGGTTGGCTGACAACGCCCCTCAACAAACACTGCTGATAGCACGCTGTGCGAGGCTAGTATTTCAAGAATTTACATTTGTCCCGCTGACACGCATACATTCTGTAAACCAACAATTAAACACTTGTATTTAGTAATTTAGCAGATGCTTTTAACTGCTTTTTTACCACTTTTTTAGCTGCGGGCCAATTTTGTATTAGATTTTCAAAATAACTCGCAGGCTGTTTCAAAGATGGCTGTTGGCTGCAGTTGGCCCGGGTCTGGGTTGCACTGACCAGACTATCCTGCCCACGCTCTGTCTGTCTCTCTCTCTCTCTCTCAGATGTGAACTTGTGTCTTCATCCTCAAGACATCGCCACGTACAGCTGAGTTCAACATGGGTCTCTCCAGAGGTGAAAGAATATCAGTGACCTTTAGTTTTTATTTCGTCTGTTGTTGTCCGTATTGGTCCCATCATTTTTGCTGACATACTATTTGCTATATTGATGCTTATTGCATGACTATGCAGATATCAATATTGCCTTATTGAGGGAATTCGTGAGCATGCTGTTTTTTGCACCTGTTATTTTGCCACTTTTGTCTTGTAAGTTTAACTGAACTAACGGTGCCCAACGGCACTTACTCAGGATATGTAGAAAACAAATGATCTATTTTAGTGCAAATTTTATTTGTACACCAGATTCACGGTCAGATTTTTGCTTTGAGCCATCCATCGATGAAGAATGTTTTTAATGTGTATAAGGTAAAGAAATTTATTTTGCTTGATGTACTGAAGGACGATTTTGTTAATATATTTTCTTGCGAGATGAATGTAATGGTGATTGTCTGCCCTCTATGAACAAAACGCCAGCTCATTAATTTTAAGTGGATATAGCTGCAAGTTATTAATTCATTCTGCCAGTTCTTGTCATCTTAGAAATCCAGTCATCATCGTTGATATAAAAAGTGTTAATAGGACATTTAACATCAACCTATTTTTCAGTTTGGATTGTATAATGTGCAATATTGGAAGTATACCCATGGAGGAATTGGATGACCACTACTGGATTAAATTAAGCCTAGAGTAGATATTTATTCTTCACTTAGTTGTCAAGAAGACAACTAACGCCATACTCCAATTATTAGTTAGTTTGCTAATTACTTTGTGTGTGCTTGTTCTCAAGCTAGTTCTAAATGTCTACCAGAGACACATACTAGATGGGTTGCATTAATTTACTGAGGAGAAATTGTGATTTAAGCTAGCACTTTCTACACCAAGAAGATTTGAATCCTGATGTTTTGGCAATCTTGTTTAAATAACATGGATCAATAGCTTTGAAGTGATCAAAATCATTTTTTGACACAAATGTATTTATTTTTTGCATTCATGGCAATATGCCACTCCACCACATAGAACAGACAGCATAGTTTTTTATTTAAAGTTAATCTGGCATCCTCCCTCAAGTAAGAATGTTTGTATTCATATTAATTCAGTCCTTAAAATACAGTCATGGATTTGCACATCAATTTTGTGTATGCCGGGCCAACAATCTGCAGTGATTTTGCAAATAAAACTTTTGTACTTTGAAGTCTGACTCTTCCACCAGCTGTTTCCCTGTAACGCGTCCACATACACACAGTCCTAACTGCGCCTACACTTGGTCTAACCGGCCTCCTGGTCCCAACTATGAGCTCAACAGAGATCTGGTAGAGCAACCATCAAAACGGCAGCATGTCTTTAGTCTCCTCTTCGTACACGTCCGGTATCTCCCCTATGTTCGAGGACACCATGTGGACACTCGTGCACCCACGCAGCTCCTTCTCGTAGTCGATCAGCTGCTTCCAGAAACCAACGTTGGGTCTAACGATGGGTCGCCGGGACTTGACCCATCTGTACGCCTCCAGGAGGGTCTGGTCGTGGTGCTTCACCAGGTAGGCGATGCACAGCGTCGCGGAGCGGCTGACGCCGGCGTTGCAGTGCACCAGCGTGCGTCCGTCATCGGTCCGACCGACGAGGTCTATTTTGTCCGCCACCCGGTGGAAGTGGTCGCAGAGCGCGGACAGCGGGGAGTCCGCGACGGGGATGTGAACGTAGTCCACCCCGGGAGGACACGCGTGGCTGGCCGCCTTGCTTTCGGAAACATTGATCACGCAGGTGATCTTAAAGCGCCGGACAGCGGAGGCGTCCGACGCCGCTCGGATGTTGCTGAGATACAGCTGCTCGGTGATCTGGCACAGGCCGTGAAGAGCACCCGGCGGAGGCATGACGCTCGTCCGTTCGGTCGCTAGGCTAGTTAGCATAGCATTAGCCCACTCGGTGTGTTGTGGTCCGGGTGTAATAAGGCAACAGGGAGGTCGTGTATGGCAACTCAGATAGACCAAAAGCATAACTCAACGCGAGAATAAAATAGCGCCCCCAGCCTGAACTAAGACAAGTCCCCCCCTTTCCTTGTAAAACACACACACATTTTAATTACCTCTAATATCCAATGATGTGGCAATTTGTATATGTATGCCAATAGTGTGTGTCAAATTGTTGAACACAAAACATCGAAATGCCTTTTTTGTTTTGTTTTAGGGGAGCCCAAACTTGCGTTTCTTTAATATTTTTATATGCGTAGGCCAGACCTCACAACCACGTCGTAGAGGCCATATGTTGGGGGTGGATGATGCCGGCTGGGTGGAGGGGGTGAATGATGCCGGCTGGGTGGAGGGATGATGATGCCGGCTGGGTGGAGGGATGATGATGCCTTCAGGCGGTCTACTGCTCCACGGTTGCCAGGGAACGCAGATGGTTGATGAAGGGTGCATGACAAAGGGCTGTAAAAACCAGTGGGCAGCTGGACTCCGACCCCACTGCCTATTCATGTGTAGGTAGGTGTAGCTATTGACATATGCGTACCGGTTGTTTTTTTTCAGTTCCTTGAACAATTGCATTTGAAGTTTTTTTTTTTCTTCTTCTATTTACTGAGCCTCCCCTCCCGACACCGTCACTAGTCTCACCTAGTGCGCAGCTGTTCCTCGGCACACCCAGCGCAGACTGGAAGCTATGGGTGGGGGTGGCGTGGTTACTTACTGCCGTGGACGACCTGTGCTACTGCCTGTAATCATGTCTTTGTCTCGTGTCTTTGGAGACCGGTCTCTTGGACCTTCTGCCGGTGTGATAGCTGGAAACATTCAACATGAAAGCAGGAACGGAGCCGTCGCGACTCGTCGCACCGTTTGAAGCTGCGGGCCAGGTGCGTTTTAGGCTACCCGGAGACGACTGGTAATATATCTTAATGCTTTGTATGCATGTTTCTCCCAATGGATTGTAAATGTCAAAATTACATTTTTTTTGTAAGGTTTAACCCACTACCCCCCTTAGCATACAAATCAGCCAGTGCTAATAATAGCCTAATCCAGTTTTTTTTAACCATCGTATCATTTTTGGCTGCAGGCCAAGGGTTCAGAATAAATTCTCTCATTGACATTTTAATTTGGTGGTTTACCTTTAAACTTTTCGATTGATGGTGACTATTGTACAGGAATCACGTAGCATGCAGAACAGCCGCTGCAACTCCAGTCAAGCACAGATGGTTACAACAGAGAAACAGAAGAAATGGACGAGTATGAATCCAGGTGTGTGTGTCCTCCCAGGTTGCCTTCAGTCTAATCCAGGGTCTTTGTGGAGGCCTACACTTCTGCAGTAGGCCTAGCTATTCTGTTAACATTCATCAAATTCTTAGTTGTTATGTAAACACACATTTGGACATTTAATTCTTATAGCATGTGCGCAAAGCAATGTATATTTTGTTGGAAGGCTAATTCAACTTAATGGACGTAGTATTGTTGTGTTTGGGAGGCGAGACCTGCTGGTTTGGTTCCACTTTCTGCTGCGTTGTGTTCTGCTTTGCCTTTCAGATGCTGTGTACTGTGAAAAGAACGCAGTGCTGTGGTTTCATGGTAGGCCTACCCTCTTCCCCTAGTCAAAGACACAACACACTGAGCACCTTCTACCGCTTCATTAGGTACAGTATTTATCACACGATGCCGTCAATATTGTTTTTCTTTCATGTTGTCAAGATGTTCAGCCAGGACTCCTGTTATGGCTTTATACTGGATTGTCTTTGCCTTTGATCTAAACCTAAGTCTCTGTGTATTATACTGTGAAATATCTTCAGCAAGCAAACTGAAAAGCAGCTGCCATTGTTGGAGTGTTGAAATCAGCTGTTAAAGGGTTAAACTATTATAGATGTCTATCATTTCACTGTTTCATATCAATGTTTTTCAGTTATACCAGTGACGTAAAGATAAATCCAAACTATGTTATCCAATGTACCGTATATTGGCCAGTGTTTGTGAGCAGTTTCAATGTAATGTTCCTTCTACAGGGTTGAATGCTCCTCCCATCATCGATGGACCTTGCCTTTAGATCCAGACCTGCCTGTCGTCAATTACCAGACGGCCTAATGACTTATGGCTGGTGACACTTTATACCGTTCTTCTAATACCCCCATTTGTATTATCGTTTGAGTGCATTTTTGTCTGTTAAAACCGGAAACCAGTGTTCAACGTGTAATACCCATAAGACCAGTGTTCAACGTGTAATACCCATAAGACTCTTGGCCCTTTTTGTTGCCGGTTGCACAAGAAGAATTGGTTCATTTCCCCCAGTCTGTAAATAATACCAATCCTGGCACACTCCCACATGCTTTTTCGGCTGATCAAAGCTTTCGCCTACAGTCTCAGAATAGCTGTTTTTGCCCTGCTCGAATTCGATCTGCTATTGTCTGCTTGCCTCCCACAGTAACCCTAGTAACTGCTCCACTTACTCCTACACATATCATCTCATTGTGATTCAGATCACATGTTAATGAGTTGTTCACTGACACTCCATTCACTTGTCAAGTAATCTCTCCAGAACCACACCCTGACTGTACTCAGAGGAGCTACATTTATCAAATTCTTCTTTTGGTTTAATTCATTGTTTGATTGGGTAAACATTATGTTGTGTGTGTGTGTGTGTGTGTGTGTGTGTGTGTGTGTGTGTGTGTGTGTGTGTGTGTGTGTGTGTGTGTGTGTGTGTGTGTGTGTATGCTTACGTGTATAAGGATTCCCTCTCTTTCGCTCTCTCTCTCTCTATATATATATACAGAACTGAAAGGCCCCATAGAAAGCCTGAAAAGTACATTCAACTCAACCTCGTTCCGTATTGAATGATATGCTATAAAAGTGTCAAATATGAAATGCAAATGCAATTAGCACATACACACATAGTATTTAAAGTCAAACCAACATTTAAAATATTTGGCAACCACAAGGTAGTATTTTACGATTAAACTGAATACTGAATACTGAATTAAACTGAATTTCTTTGATTGATAACTCAAGATCTACATTTAAGACTACTTAGATAGAAAAACGTAGCCTATCCTCAGACATGTATAACGTATAATCAACCAAAGTATTTGCAATCCCTATTTGACTATTGAAACCACTACTAACAAGAGTGTCACTAACGCTTGTTAGTGAGACACTAATCCGGTACTAATGTCTCCTAACCAATGTGTCCTTACTAACCTATAATAATCTGAATGCTGAAGCTAACCTCGTCTGACTAACACCCTGCTCTATGCCCGCAGTCCACTGCACAGAAGCCCCTCTCCCCTGCAACCTTCTGCTACCAGAAATAAGCTACGTCAATTGGGTCATGTTTAAGTTTGTTATGTCAAAAAACCAATGTGTGAGTATATAGATGTGAGGGAGAAGGGGTTTCGGGACATGGGATGGGACATAATACATAATCATAACCAAGATGAAAAGAGGAACTGTACTCGGATCAAGCCTGGTTGACCACAGCGTTACATACACCTATGTAATGATATGGCTGTAGCTGAAGCAATCGAAAATAAATCCAATTAGCAATTTTCTATTGCACATACGTATATCAATTTGATATTTTGATATTTGATATTTGATATATCCGTGTCATTTACTTCCAACATGGATGATGAATGCTTCATTGTTCTTCCTGGTTCTGCGCTGTGGTCAACCACTCAAGGTGTGTTCCATGGCTTTGGTTACCGGCCCCATGGAGTGCACAGCCCACAAGGCAGGCTAACGCCTCCCGGTCCTCCACTGATGTGAGTGTATGACTATACTAACAGCTCTGACCATGCGTCTCTCACAGCACTAACTATGGGTCTGTGCCTTTTATGGACCAGGGCACAGGTAGTAGACTAAACTAGTGAAGATAACGCACGTTGACCATGGACCCTTTTCACGGAGCTGTCAAAGCAGGGCAGGTGCAGGTGTAGCCCGCGACATCAACATTTGGTAGGTGTAGGCAGGTGTCCAAGCACCCAGCGATGACCATTGTGTTACCTTCACTAGTCTTACTACCCTACTACCTGGTACATAGAAAGAGCAGACCCATGATTAGTGTTATGAGCGACACCTGTGTCTGTCCTACGATGATGCCTCTGAAAAGGGTCTAATTCTCACACAAATGTTCAAGTGAGAGCAACCTTTTGCAACTAGTTATTAGGTTGCGTTTCTCAGGCTGCTCACTACTCTTTGATACTTCTCGACAGGATCGAAGCATGTGTAGGCCTTTTATAACACTGCATGCACAATTACACAGCGGTGCCTGTTTCTAGAACCACTACAGTGGTTACAGTTAGCTGGCCTGGATAATCCCAGTCAAAGCCATGGCCTTTATCATTTTATGCCACCTCCGATGCATAAACTTGTGGGAGACCACAATTTTCCGACCAGAAACATTTGAAATGCTCTGTACAGCTTTGTTTTCTACTAACATTTTCTCACGGTTGATACTAACATATGAGCTTGAAATGGCTCTCCGCAAGCTAACACACTAACTTACTAATGAACTAATAAACTAATACTTTTACTAACTCAAACAACTAAACTAAAACTAACTTGGTTTTATGTGAGGTGGAGTGCATGTGTGTGTGTGGCAGTGGTGGGTAGAGCACAGAAAATAGATACTCAAGTGAAATTTACCATTTGAGAAACCTGCTGAAGTAAAAGTAAGTAAGTACCTGGTTAATAAATGAGTCAAAGTAGAAGTTACTTTGCCAGGGATTGTGGCTGGAAGCTGCCTCTTCTGGGTTTTTGCTCTGTCATCATCGCATCGCGGTCAAAAGACAGGTGGTGCTTATTTTTCTCAATCTACAATCAATTTACTCAACCCCCTGCATTTGACTGACTAATTGTAACAAAGGTATGAATGGCAAATGTAGCAAAGTAAAAAGTTGATTTACTGGCGCAAAAATATACCCAAGTAAAGAGTAGAAGTACAGTTTAAAAAAAGGAACATGAAAGTAAAATAACTTTTTTACTTGTGTGCTACTACCCACCACTGGCTAACGGCTGGGTGGGTGGTGTCGGAAGTGTGTGGGTGGTGTTTCCTGCTGGAAATAGAAGCATGTCCTCAACCAAAAATGCACTACTGAGCAAAAAAAGTGATTGTGTGTGTGTGTGTGTGTGTGTGTGTGTGTGTGTGTGTGTGTGTTTGTTTGTTTGTATGCGCTGTGTGTGTGTTTATGTACAAGTGCTTTTCATTGTGTGGGAATGCTTGAATCAAGGTCCCCTTATGACTCCAGGTGCCCTTATGACTGCGTCTCTGAGCCATAGAACAGTATGATCCGTGATCAGTAGTTACTGTGGTTCCAGATTAGCTCCTCTATTGCAGCTCAACCATCAATCTTGTACCTCCTAACCCAAAATGTAACATTTCACTGTGAGTGACATAAATACATTAAAAACGAATGTTCATTGCCCCCCAGTGCTGCCAAATTATTTCATAATTGCAAATGTAATAAACCATGTATTTTCTTAAATCTTTGTTGTATGCATTTTTTATCTGAATTGGATTACAATCTCATTACACAAGTTACTCAATCCTACATCAAATGTCCTGAGTGGCCTTGAGAGGAAAAAGACATTCCCTGATTGACAAGGAGCCCATCTAATCATATAATTACCATTAACTAATAACTAATATTCATACGCGTCTTATTTGACTCTATTCCATGTTGTTAGCATAGGGACCTATACAAAATATACTAATACAATAAAGAGGGATGGCCTGACACATTTCTGCTCTGGTGTTTCAATCCCACAGGCAAGCTTCTGAAATGTCAAAAGCAAGAAATATTAAAATGGGATCGCCGACCTGGAAATGTGTTTTTCCGCCCAGATGGAATTTACAAGGCATTTTATTTCTATGGAAATGTGAAGTGCCAGCTCCTGGAGTGCCATTTCACACCGTCTCCGCTCTCCTGATTACAGTAATCATGCTGAAACCTGATTACTGCCCCCACACGCTCAACACACGCAGCCCCTCGTGTGTTTACACCTGTGATTATCATTCTCTCTGTACCCTCCGAGTGCAGACTCTGAGTCTTCAGGCTCTAAGAATCATCACAAATCTATTAGAGACAATTCAACCCACATCGGTATGGGCCTACTATGTTTGTTTGGTTGTTCCAGAGCTTTTATGGGATGGCACAAACGGTGTCTTTCTTTCTTTCCCTGTCATTCCTTTGCAGCATGATTTTGGCTGGTAAAGATTTTGATTTATGAAGATAGTAACGGGGTAAATTAATAGTGCAGGTCTTTTAATCCCGTAGATCTACAGCAGGGGGCAGCAGCGTGCCATTTTAGAAGAATAAAATGACAGCATTTTCTGCTTTTATGCCGACGATCTACAAATGTTTGTAATTGCGGTGGGATTTGAAACTAATCATTATGTCATTATGTCTACTGAGTGAAACCATTTAATGGTCAAATAATTCATACAACCCTCTCCATTTTTACGTTAAGTGCTGATTAGTAAGCATGCTACCATTAACCGTTTGGGGTTAGTCAGTGGAAGACATATCCACATGCATGCACTCTCCTTTTAGGGTTTAATTTCTCCTTCTAGGGCTTGGTTTTAGGTTCAATATCTCCACCTAGGGTCTGGTTTTAGGTTTAGGGTTGGATTTTAGGGTTTGGTGCTAGGGTTAGGTTTCTGCTTAACGTGGACTTTACCACTTGAGTAAATGTCCATATGTTGTATTGTGTTTCTGTGTCTATGTTCTGTTCTTGTGTGTGTGTGATCCTATGTGTAGGTCCGGTTGTATGTATTTGTGCATGTATGCTTCTGTGTATTCAGGCGTCTACGTGCATGCTTGTGTGAGAGGTATCAGGTCGCACATTGACACATACAGCCACAAAGCTCGGACTGAAATACCCAGAGAACCTCCTCACACACACACACGGACACACACACACACACACACACACACACACACACACACACACACACACACACACACACACACACACACACACACACACACACACACACACACACACACACACACACACACACACACACACACACACACACACACACACAGGGACACACACAGATTTCTACTCACACACACATACTCACACACACACACACACACACACACACACACACACACACACACTCATACGCACACACACACACACAGGGAGGCAAACATGCACACACACACTTTTAAGCCTTCCATATTTGTGTTCTCTCGACAAGAAAGTTTGCGACAAATGTCTTTGATCTAATCTTGTGTGACACTCGCGTCCCCCAAGAGTACAAAACAAACATCATGAA
>OOFB01002921.1:5682-17566 GCA_900323305.1 Trachyrincus murrayi
CACAAAGGCAGACACACACACACACACACACACACACACACACACACACACACACACACACACACACACACACACACACACACACACACACACACACACACACACACACACACACACACACACACACACACACACATCATAATATGCACTACATTATATATAACACACTGTACACTGCGTATAAATACACAGTACCACGGAGTATCCATACACACTATACCATCAAAGCACATATATAAACATGTATGACATTAGAAAGGCACAGAGGAGCGAGGTGCTAGCCGGCTGATGCAGCGACCAGCCGGGAGGACATTTAAACAGACGGGCTAGCGGCTAAGCTAACGGCTAACTCCCGTCCTGCTTACCTCGAGAAGCCAACACCGCCGGTAAGTGTCCGTTGTCTCGCGTTTACAGCCTGGACATGTCTTGTGTGTGTATAAGGGGTCTGTTTCGGTTCGGTCTTGACCGGTGTTATTTTTTATCCCGTGTTATTTTGACCCGTGTTAGAGGAGCCAGTAGTAGCCTCCGCTCCGCTCTGATCGCGTCTTTCCACCGCGACGCAGCAGCCGCCTGACAACGGAAGTGACGCACGGCGCGTGATTGACAGGTGGGTTTGTTTTATGCAGTCTAAGGTTTCACCAATGACAAAGCGCTCTGGTTTAATGGTGATTTGCTTTCCCTAGTCGATGTCAATGATTGATTGTTGATTTTTTTTTTTTTTAAGGTAAGTCTAATTGAGATTTCCAAGACAGCAGCATTAAACAGTCCAGTTCCAGGCTCCTTAAAATCAACACAAATTGTCCATAGTGATGATTAAATTTTTTTCATCAGATTGGGTGAAGTGAAACAGCATTACATCATGAAATACAAAGGAAATGCTGGCAACACATTTTTTGTTGTTGTTTTAAGAATCACAATATTATACAATATTATACAATATTATACAATAAAACGGTTATTTTAAATGTGCAATGACTACATTGTGTTGGTCACAAACGATTTACATTTCTTGTTAAATGTATTACTTTTCAGTTTTTCTATGGTATATGTCTACTATAAAATATAGTGAGATATTGAAATACACCACAGCCAATGTTCACAATTGAACTTTGACTTCAGCTCCCGCCCTCACCCACCACTTCCATCCTGTGGGCGGGTGAGAAAGACTTCTAGACCAGTCGCCCTGGTCTAGTCGCCCAGGGGTTAGAGGTTAAGATAAGTTACCAGGATTACCAGGTGGGTAATCAGACAGGGATTAGAGGGTTAGGTTTAGGGGTAAGGTTAATGGGTTAGGTTTAGGGTAGGGTGAGATGGTTAGCATGAGAGTTACGGGTTAGGTTTAGGGGCAGGGTTAGAGGGTCAGGTTTAGGGGGTTAGGTTCAGGGAGAGGGTTAGACGGTCAGGTTGAGGGGGTTAGGTTCAAGGGTAGGGTTAGAGGGTTAGGGCTATGTTCAAGGGTAGGGTTAGAGGGTTAGGGCTAGGTTCAGGGTTAAACCAATCACCTGCCAACCCTGTGGGTTCCAGCAACCCACACGCTTCAGAGGAAAATGTGAGTCACGCTTCCTAACACACCGGGGAGGGGACCTGTAGCTCTGCACATCACTCTCTCTGCCGTGGAATCATCTCGGTTATAAATAGACTGCAGGGCCAAGTCTCATTTTGATTTTAAATAACACGTTTAAAATCTAAAACTTGTACACAAAACTCCAGTCATTACAAGGATGATTAAAGGTGCTGTAGGCAAGATTGAAGAGCTATAATTTGATTTGAGTGTAATTTGTTAGAAATGTCACAGCCATCTTTCAGCTATGAGTGACTGAAATGCTCTGTGAGAATATGTTCTGGTTGACTGCACACCTGTGCATCTCAGACCAATCAGGGCATCTCTTCCCTGATCGTTATCATAGCTCCACCACAGGTGCGTGAACGCAACACTTCTCAATGGTGGGGAAACGTAGGGAGGGAGGGAGCGTTATTTTTTCGAAATCTTGTCTTCTGCTTTCTCTCACTTTACAACTCTCAAATCTTACACAGCAGCTTTGAGATATTGTTCCTTTAACCTGGTTACTTTTACAGAGTGTTGGATTAACGCAGACTTTGCTAGGTTGATAGGCTGAGGAGTCTACATGCATTATCATTTTATCTATATATTTATGTATTTTTAAAAAGAGGTAGCAAGTGTATAGTTAATCATCTTGTCCTTCAAAAGCAAAACGTCTCATCAGACTATAAAAACATCTTCAGGGTATGTTGTGCATTTAAGTTTGGTCTTCAAGTCAACACGCTACCCCATGTCCTGTCCAGCATGTCTTGACTTGGAGACAGGCATCAAGATGTTTAAGGATCACTTCCCGGCACTGAGTTCATTAGAAATAAAGTATCCCTAGAAATGAATATGAACCATTCATGTTATGATATATTTATTGCATTACGTAAATACATTCCTCACATGAATAACGACAGTCATAACTCAACTCAAGGTGTTTGTATGAAACAATCTGTTGACCTACTTGTAAAAATATTAGTGTTGTCTTTATTTACACTACATACTGTAGGCGCCCCCTAGCGAAATATCTTCTAAAACACGTCAACATCGTTAAACGCTTCTGACAAAATGAAGAAACAAAATCCATTGTGTTAACTGTATTTTACAAATAAATAATTTCCAGCACACAATGTTTGCTGTTTTGATACCTGCGACCACCAGAGGCATAGCGAGAACATCAGGATATGAGAAAAGTGGTAAGAATTTCCTGGAGATTGTATTTCACTATACTAGCATTTCCTCTGTTACTAAGGATAATGACAATCATGTATTTTTCCGGTGGGAGGATCCATCTTTTGGATCGCTATAGCAACAAGGCCACTTGGGTTCCACTTCCCCATGCTATCATTCCAGTAATAACATCCATACTCTGAACCATGAGCCAGACTTCATCATGGGATGTATCACCAACATTTGAAAAGGAGATCACTTTGCATGTACTCAAGAGAAAATGACAGCAAGACGCACAATAAAGGCCAGATAACCATGGAGTCAACCCTAGACTCAGGATCCAGGGATACCAGTCTGCTTCAGTGATGACCCTCCACTCGGTACCCTCTCCTACATTGTGTTCTCCAGCGCTCTGAGACCTGGGCTGGTGGCTCCACACGGCCTACATGACATTACAGCAGCCCAGTACCGGTCCCAACGCCATCATCAAGCTACGTTACCGTGGAGACGGGTCACATCATGTCCATCATGGCCAGAAGGTCGTCCCCCTTGCTGCTGGCATTGGGGGCGGGGTCTCCCTGCTCAGAGAACTCCCCCATGATCCTGGCTAGGGCCGCATCACTCTGCTGGTCCTGCAACACAGCGAAATGTCATAACCCATACCTGCTGCTTAACGGGGTAGTGAACCCAAAACGTGGTAATATGTCTTATATGATCTTCAACATAGTAATCTATGCCATTTTGTCATTGTTACTCAAATAAGACCGTAATTTAGAGAAAACAGGTGTAAAATGGGGGGGGCGTGTGTATTTGGAGCTTCAATATGCTTTTTAAAGACATAATGACTTTTGTATACAAGTGTATAAAGGAAAGCTTTCTGTGTGATGACAGATGGTGGATGTCCTGGTGGTGGTGTGGCGGTACCTTCGTAGCTTGTATGTTCAGCACTCCGTACGACAGCTCATCTGGTCTGGACATCAGAGCCTCCCTGGGAGAAATTATATTAATATTATTAATAACATTACATGAATATTAACAATAATAATTTATAGAAGCCTCCAGCCAACCAGGGGCCAAGAACAACAAAATAACTCAGTCTTACTCCTCTTCCTTGTCGGTTGCGAAGAGATTGACCCGGAAGCCGTTGTCAGTGTTTCCTGGTTTCTGGAACTCCAGGCCTCCCATGAGCCGAGCTAGCATGTTGAGCTCCTCCTTAGCTAGCGGGTTGGGGGTCGTGTTCACCTGGGGGGGGGCATGGACTACTTCACCCATCGCACATAGACTACTTCGCCCCTCGCACCCTTATCACTTGTTTTGTGGTGCCCCACCCTGGACAGCGCTGTCCAAAACACGCTGATTAGACTGACCTATTAATGAGCCCGACCCAAGGCTTTCATTTCAAATATAGTATACAGCTATGAAGAAAAATAGAAAGTAAGATTTAGATGTTCACAAAGAATCTTTACTATTATGACAATAAAAAATGTTTCATATCAAAGCCTATGTCACGCATGCTAATGAATGAAATGCTTTAATAAAAAGTGCAAAATCAAAAGTCATTAGGTAAATCATGGGCCCTTGAAGGTACAAATATTTGTACCTTCACACTAGTAACTCAGTGTTACTGACCTTGGTGTTCTGCGCAGAGTTCTTGGATGCTCCGGACATGTGGGTCTCCATCGGGCGACTCACACTATACCTAACACACACACACACACACACACACACACACACACACACACACACACACACACACACACACACACACACACACACACACACACACACACACACACACACACACACACACACACACACACACAGAGATGATGTGTCTGTAGATGATGTGTGTACTTGTGTCTATGTTAAAGAAGGCGCTGTAAGCAATATTTATTTGTTAAAATAAGTGTTAAATAGCTTTATATTACGACAGCCATCACTGATATGAGAGTGTTTGGGGCTCCCAGTCCCTCTGCTCTGCAGTAAACATAATCTTTTTTTCTGGTATCCCGTTCCAACTTTATCCAATCAGGAGAGAGAATTCCACAAAGAGGCGGTCCTCTCTGCACGTTCACGGGCAGGCAGCAGGATTTCAGTGTTGACTGACAAAGGCGGAAAAGGCGAAGCTGCCGATTCCAGCACTCACAGGAACACATGTTACACAACCAAACACAGCAAGCCAAAAAAAATGTCTGAAGAAAAGAAAGCTGCCAGGAACGTGTGGTGTGGTGGGAGGAGAGTGCTAACTGCAAAAACGGACAGGAAGTTAGCCAAAACGACGGCATGGCTTACAGTGCCTTATACATATGTACATGTAGATGGTGGTGAATGAGAGGTCTTACATGTTGGTGCCCAGCTTGATGATGCGGTCTCCAAACATCTCCAGGGATCCTTGGCGGAGAGCGCTGCTGTAGTTTCCTCCACTGGTGAACTGGAGCCGGGTCACCTCCTCCCCGTTACAGCTGAACATCCTGGACCAATCACAAACCACCTCAACATTCTGGACCAATCAGAAGCCTCCTCAACATCCTGGACCATCAACCATTTAACTACGGTTGGCCCTGGTAGGATTTGAACCCCCAACCCTGGCAGGGTTACTGCCTTGCTCAGAGGCCAGAGGTCTTCAATGCCTACGATGGTTTAATCTGTTAAAGGAATAATACAGCCTAAAACACTTTAACATCGTTATAAAACGTTGATTGGTGATGTTCAACGCACCCCAGGTCCTATTTTACAGTTTTGTGTAGTATTTAATTTTGCCGCGGCTAAACTCGATTTCTGTAGACCCTACTATGTCACACGGAGACATTGCTGCAGTAGTTACAATGAGGTTTAATAGGAGAGTATGTCTTCAAATCGTATCAGATATTAGTTTCATTCCCATATGAGAACAACTCAGGGGTTCGGTCTCAGAATCACTGCATATTACATTTTTGCAATGTTTCAGTAATTTAGTAAAGAGGACACACACATTTTTGCCAGGCCAGCAGCCTCGTAAATCCAGAATGCACTTCGGCTTTGCAGGCTTGGGGGCGTGGCCATGGTCTCCGTACAGCTGCCGAGGCGTGGCCTCGTTCGAAGAGGAAACGGCCTGGTAGTCACTGTTAACCTTAACCTGGCCGTTTTGGTCTGTTCTGGCATCGGGGAGCCCAAATATGGTCTTTGAGCATTAACTTTCTAGCCTCAGCGATAGCTGCATCCCGAAATGTTCACCAAATATTGGCTATAACTGTGAAAGGTTTCTTTTTTTCGGTTTGGGACTTTGAGTTTATAGGTAGGCTAGTCATAGCTACTAGGGTAGTCATGTAGGTAGGCTAGTCATAGCTACTAGGGTAGTCATGTAGGTAGGCTAGTCATGTAGCTACTAGGGTAGTCATGTAGGTAGGCTAGTCATGTAGCTACTAGGGTAGTCATGTAGGTAGGCTAGTCATGTAGCTACTAGGGTAGTCATGTATGTAGGCTAGTCATAGCTACTAGGGTAGTCATGTATGTAGGCTAGTCATGTAGCTACTAGGGTAGTCATGTACCTAGGCTAGTCATGTACATAGGTAGTCATACAGCTAGGCTAGTCGTGCAGGTAGGTCTAGCTACCTTAGCTAATTGTCTAGAATGGCTAAAGTGATTCCACTTCCATACAACTCTGCGGCGTATCAGAGCACAGTGTGTGTGTGTGTGTGTGTGTGTGTGTACCTGATCAGGCTGGGGACCTGTGTTCCGTGGGGAACCGATCCGGTGGTCGGGAGGACGAACCGACCGTTGGAGTTCTGGACCTTGTCTTTGAGGAAGATGGACACCTGCAGGGTACCATAATATAGTATATAGTAGTATAGTATAATATAGTTTAATACCATAATACAGTAGTATTATAATACCATAACACCCACTACAGAACATAATACAGTAATATGAATGCCGTAATACAGTAGTATTTATGCAAGATGGAGAACAGATTACCAACTCACACAGTATGTATTGTATACAAATATATACTCTGTATATATGTAAATAAATTCTACCTGTATATATGTAAATAAATAATATATTCCTGTATGTAAATGAATGATATATATTCCTGTATATATGTAAATTACCCTGATGTGCATGTCTTGGAAGAAGATGAGCAGAGTTTGTCTGATGAGCTGGAACTCACCGCTGGACAACGGAGTGTAGATCTAGACACGGAGAGAATAAGACATGGAAGAGGCGTGTGCACCCACCCGTGCGAGGGCTAAATTGTATTCGTTTGAGAGACATTTCATATATTTGGCATATGCCTACTTAATATAGGCCTATTGCATATAATAGGCCTATATAAAGATGGAACACGATTATATTTCACATGACTGATTTCCTTCTGTGGACCGCAGGCTTCGCCGTCACCTTCGTGGGCGGGCATTTAATCTCGCGTCTCTTATCTTGTGCGGGCTCGCTTCTTTCTTTTCGCAAGGCTGTTCCCTCGCGTCGTTTTTAACCCTACCGACAACTCATAGAGGTACCTTAAGTACACTATGGGTTGTCGGCAGGTCGTGAGGGTTAAGATAAGGTTATGGTACCTCTATGAGTTGTCGGTAGGGTTAAGGGTTAAGATGAGGTTCCGTACCTCTATGAGTTGTTGGTAGGTCTCGTCCACCTGGCTCAAGATGGTGGGGGCCTCCTTGACGAAGTCCTTGATGGCGTCCATGTGGTTGAAGGAGACCAGCAGGAGGTCTCTGGGTCGGGGGCACAGAAGGACCTGGTACTTGAAGGCCATGGTCATCAGGTCATACAGCTGGGGGGAGAGACGGTGCGTTAGTGTCCTTAGACACCACATGGAGACTACAGCACACACCAGTCATATCAACTGCCTTTAACACGATTCAGTACAAACAGGCCCATGCCCAAGAAGAAAATAGGAATATTCTGGATCTGTTTGTATGCTAGCTGTATGTTAGGTGGACATAGAGATATAGACAGAGAGAGCAACGTATCTTGTCCATGCTAGCTGAATGCTAGGTGGGGCTGTATAGTAGAGCAGCGGTTCTCAGAACTATTTTAACTAATGTCCCCCCCTCTAACATATTTTTTTCAGCCAAGTACCCCTTTCACCAGCACAAAAATGAATAAGTAATGTATGTGTGCATGTTATTTGGTGTAAACATGAACATTAAATGGGTGGTGCAAATACTTTTAGTGAGAAACATGAGCTTGTGCTTGTGCTTGATTTTTGTCATTCATTGGAAAGATTTACAATAGTTGTATGTTTTGTGTAGATGTACTTAATTTTATGGTGGTATTCAGATTTAACTAATTTGATTAAGGTGGAAGTATTTTACAATTGTTCATAACCAATATTAAAATGACAAAAGGGACACATTTTTCAACATTTTCCAAGTACCCCCTGCGATCCTTCAAAGTACCCCTAGGGGAACACATACCCCCACTTGAGAAACACTGTAGTAGAGGGTTAGGTGTTCGACTCCCAACCGTTCTGGGTTTGAACCCTAGTGCCCCAACCTAATCCCTACCTGCTCCTTTGCATGTGTCTGAATTCAAGCATCTGCTGAATGACCAAATAGTATTATAGTTAATAGTATGTGTACAGGTATAACGCTAGGCTACACACCTTGTCCATGCTAGCTGTATGCTAGGTGAATATAGATATATAAAGCTAGGCTAGGTACCTTGTCCATGCTAGCTGTATGCTAGGTGTATATAGATATATAAAGCTAGGCTAGGTACCTTGTCCATGCTGGCCTGGTTGAGCCTCATGATGGAGGCGTGGGCCAGCCGGTCAAACACGGTGCGCAGGGCCTTCTTGGAGTACAGCTCCTGGGGCTTAAATAGCTCTTCCAGAAACTTCTTGTTGAACATGGTGGTGATGATGTCATTCATCACTGCACAAGGAGATGGAGGTCAACACAGAGAGAGAGTTAGCCAGGGGTTACCCAGAAGCCCTTGCTGTAGCAGTGGCTAGTAAGCAAGCGGGTGTGCGTTCTATAAGGCCGGCCCCCCGAAGCCTCCGTCTTGCAGGCCCTAGGAAGCAGCAGCCCTGGGACCCTCCAGCCACCAGGCCCTGTTACATCTCCCAAACCGATCATGGGGACTGAACCCCTCTGGGAAGGGTGTTTAGTTAGTCAGTTTCCATCTAGACCCAGGCCATCAAGTAAAGTCAATTGTATAGCCCTCGGTCACAGTTACAGTCTCAGAGGGCTTCACTGGCCCACATTATGCCACACCCCATAACCCTAGACACCCCTTAATCCCAGAATTGCCATCCGGGATTTATAAAGTTAATCTTATTTTATCGTATAAACCCCTCTAAAAGGGCAAAGGAAACACTCCCCCAAACCCAGAGGGAAGAAACCTTGAGAAGGAACACAGAAGAGGGATGCCTCCCTTCAGGGACTGTTATTATGCCATTATATACCATTATATGTCTGCCAATGGGCAGACATATAATGGTACCATAAAACATAATTTGATTTAATGATCGGTGCAGACATTGAATATCCTCTACCAGTTCCCTGTCCTCCCCCTATCCCCGTCTAAAGACATGCATGTCAGGGTTTCCTCATCTAGGCCCAAAGCAGAGCAGCAGAACTACTACGGGTGCCCATAGAAGCCAAAATGATGCCATAATACCTCGCCTTCTGTCCTTCTCTATCCAGTCAGCTTCGGACGAGACTTTATACGTCAAAGAGGAGACAAATGACTAAACGTCAGGTTGTCCCGGCAACCAGGTGATGGTTAACAACACGTGACCTGCAGATGGCTCCATCGTTTACCGTGCACTTATTGTGAATCAAAACCAAGGTTTGAATCAGTCATTGATCATGCAATACCAACTTGGACATTCGTGCTTTGAATGCACCAGAACTGCCAATTAAAAGCAATTACAACAAGCGTTTCATTAATAGATTATTTTCAACCTGCGTGTATTGCTGCAGGTACACAATTCAAGACAGGTGATTACATGGAAAACGGAAAATATGAATTCTGATACATAACGCCTAAGTTTGACTGTCACAGAAACATACATATTTTAATTTCTCCAAAGAGAAGTTAAATCCATTCATTAGTACACATCACAATGTTTAAATAACGACGTCAGCTTCCCAGCTGGTCACCTTTCTTGGCTTTATCCGGCGGGATGTTCTGGGCCCGGAGCCGCTGGTCCAGGATGTACAGCATCTCTCCGCCCAGGTTGATGAACAGCAGCGGCAGCGTCCGCGACGACATACCGATCGGCTTATAATCGATACTCGGTCAATAACGGGTGAGTGTTGGCTAGCTAGAGTCAGCTACATTGAATGGCCGTTCGAGGGGGTCCGTAAGCTTCTTCTGGTTGCCAGGCCACGGATCCAACAACCAATCAGATCTATGTATACTACATAGGGGTAGAGGACGGCACCAACAGCCAATCAGATCTCGGTATATAAGGACGTAAGGGTAGAGGACGGCACCAACAGCCAATCAGATCTCGGTATATACGGACGTAGGGTAGAGGTGGGCGGGGATCACCGCCCATAGGGGGATTAGCGACGTATTGAAAGTGAAACTGTTTATTCATGGTTTTATGTATTTATGATCAGTAAAGTAAACAGTCCTGAGACACAATAATATGTGTAGCTTACGTATTTTTTTTAACTAAAAGATTGATCGCACACATTTTCACTCCATGATCAGCAGTGACCAGCTGGTGAACGTTGTCACTCCAGAAGACAGAGGTGCACGGTGCTGTGGTGTATACGGTGCAGATTCATATTCTTATTGAATTGGAAAGGCAAAAAATGTGTAGATTCCATTTAGTCTATAGCTTTACTAAAATTGTATCATTATGTAAGCTTATGTGAATAAAGCTAAAAATAAATAATGAAATAAATCACAATTTGGACAACAAAAACATAAAAATGCAAAAGAGGTTTATCCATATTTGCAGGTTTATCCATATTTGCAGGTTTATGCATATTTGCACATGCCAAACCGACCAAACAACACCCGAAATTACAGAAAGTTTTTTTTTGCAAGAATTGGCACATTTATGCTATAAGTACAAATGATGCGCATGAGGGGGGCTGTGATTGGATGACAGGTCATCTCACCCGTGGTGCGATTAGCACATGATCTGCTGTTGTATCAGATCTAGGATCTGTAAGAGTGATCTGGTGATCAGAGTAGAATAGCAGTCAAAATATGGGACAGTGGAGGTCCGTATGAGACAAACCAACTCAGCCCAGTATAGGGGATGCCCGGCTAGTACAGGACAGGTGGCAACCCTAGGTGAATATCACATTTTAATGAACTCGATTTACATTTAAATCAATTCAATGAAGTCGATGGAACTAGCCACACCAGATGTATTCTCAAAGAAAGAGACATAGAGAGAACTTAATAAGAGAGCTGACATTGGAAGACGGAATGAACGGTCCCAGTTGAACAATGCTTAAACTTCTCCGTTCCTGCTGCGGACCTCTCGCGCCATCCTGCACACCTCCAACAGCCCGCAGCAACACGTCATCACCGCGTCATTCAATATGGTGCCCTGCGGGGGGCAAACACACAACCAATTAGTCAATTAAACTATTACAGGCACAAACCATTCATAGTTAATTCGCTGAATTCACTATGACATTAAATAGTCAAAGAACATATCGGCTGCCCATGCGGCTCTCCTTGTGTGCGGTGTGAAGTACTTTGTAACTTAAAACAACAACAACAACAGATGACACTGATCATATGCAACAGCGGTGTCGTTAGGCCTGGGCGTCCGATGCTACAGCCCCGAATGTTTTATCAATAGCCCCAGATTGATCAAAAACGCAAGTATTGCAATATAGGGGCATTCGGGCGATATGGTGATTGGCAACTTAAAGGGCCTTATTTTACCACCAGGTGTGAGTGTGATTAGCCATTACAAGCTGTTTCAAGATTGTCAAGTGATGTCACTATGTCAATGAAAATTTTAGTCACATGACAATTTCGAAATGGCTTGTAATGGCTAATCACACTCACACCTGGTGGTGAAATAGGGGCCCTTTAAAAACATGGCTCCCCTAGTTAAAGCCACCCTGGTGTGTGTGTGTGTGTGTGTGTGTGTGTGTGTGTGTGTGTGTGTGTGTGTGTGTGTGAGTGTGAGTGTGAAAGATGAATGTCATATAAATGTTATAGTCCAATAAACTAATGTTTATA
>OOFB01002932.1:5012-18672 GCA_900323305.1 Trachyrincus murrayi
CCTAACCCAACCCCCCCCCCCCCCACCACCACCTCCTTCAAAAATGAAGCACAAAAACACTTGCCTCTGTTCCCCTCTGTGTCTTCTGATATCTAAGACCCAAAAGCAAGTGCTGCCCTTTTCAACTAATCAGGTATTACGGTCTAAAACCGTATGGAGAGTTCGAGGGGCCATATTTATTCCATCTGTAGCCCAAACACTCAGCTGCTTGAAGTGACATCAAAGGATGATATAAACCAAAATTAAAGAACAGGAGAAAATAAAGAAATTGCCGTTATGACGACATTTAATTTTCATTCGTCATAATAAATTGATCATGGAGTCCCTCAGTATTGTGTAGTTGTTGTTCTAGATGGTCACAAAATATTATTATGGTACAGTGCACAACAGTTACTCAGATATACACATACAGTATGTGCTGTATGTGTATGTGAACTATTCATTCACAAACATTCCTCTAATAATAATAAGTATCGGTATATACTCAAAATAAATGCATGTACAAAAAAATAAAACCTTTCTTCAAAAAATGTCAATGATGCACAAAAGAGTGCAAGTTGTTTTAATTTAATACATTTGGTCAACCAAGGAAACATACACTTAGCCAATAATACTGTATAACAGAAAAGTCTTGTAATCATCCCAGAGTATAAATACAACAAGTGCAAAAATCAGAAAGTGTCATTAAGCAAAATGAAATCCTGCCTAAACTGATAAACCAAGCGTAACGCCTGAGACTACGACACTCCTGTGTAACGTCAAGGTTCTCATTTTAGCATTAACATAGCTCTGGGATTACCTCTGGAATGCTTCTTTGGCTCAGAATCGATTTGTGAGTGTGAAAAGGAGATGCAGATAAGCGTATAATGTGCTCTTTACCTGCTTGTCAGATTTGTTCACTTGGGACTCAGACACAAGGCTACTGACACACATCCCATCCCAGCTTATTTGAAAAGTAAAATTAAATTAAAATAATAAAGCATTCAACAAGAACCGGTCAGAACAGAACCAGAACCCAGTGACAATCTTCTATCTAGTATGAATGTGTTGATCGTTTAAACAAGCAAGGCACTGACTTGCAAATCAAGTAAACCTCTCATTTGGCGAGCATAAATGTTATCTAAGCAAAGCACTTCATTAGCCCCTTGTTGATATGAAATCCTGTGAAGTAACACATTTAGATGAGGTGTTTGTGGGCACACATGCAATTGTTGTGTGTGAGAGAGAGAGAGAGAGAGTCGTAGAGCATGTGGTATAACATAGGTCAAAGCATGTAGTGAGCTAAGATGGGTGTTTTGAGGAGGTCTCTGTACTATAGTCTCTGGTGTGTTCAACGCGAGAACTTCCTGGGCCTGAAGGCTGGCAGCAGGAGCTGCGGGGGGGCTGACCTCTCCTCCTCTATTGGCGCCAGCTCCTCCGCAGAGCCCCACTTCTTCTTGGACAGGAAGAGAGAATGCAACTTCCTGTTCCGGCTCCGTTCCCTGGCCTGGGTCGCTTGGAACTCTAATAAGACAAAGACGTTTGTTATGTATTAAGGTTGGCTGTGTAATAATTAAAAACAATCAGAATCAAAAAGTGAATAAATGGCAGGTATTAAGTTAGCAAATGTTGCCAGAATTCTTTCTTTTTTAAATTTTTTTGTTTTGGTATGTTTTGGTATGAGATGATATGTAGGTGGACTTAAAGGCTAAGTAAACAAAATAATAAATGCAATCTGAGGCAAAAAAAAGTGTAAGGGGCGTGTTGTCAAATGTTGTCAAAACACACGTCACACTCGCTCGAGCAAGGGTGTGCAGCCAGTAGAAAACTAGCACTCTGGAAAAGCGTTTTTAGCCTGAAGTAGCAGACACAGAAATGTTCCCCAACACTTTGTGAGACCCAAACAAAACAGTTTTCAACTGAGAAAAGTGATTTTTGGGTTTACGTACCCTTTAAGGAACACAGATACAATTAGCTCTTACATCCTGCACTAATTTGGTTTCACTTTCACGTGCATAGTAGTGCTCAGTAATGGAGTCATTGGGCATCTAAAGGGAAATGAATGCTCACGTGTCTCACTCTCCTCTTCTGGCTCCTCAGGATCTCTGACATTCAGGTACTGGCTGGCAAGATGGCCGCTGTAGTCCCTGAGGTTGTTCTTCGCCCCTGCAACCCGGAAAGAGAGGAAAGAACGTGTGGTCACTTCAAGAAATAGAAGCCGAGTGGTTTCTCTGACCACTTTCAAAGGTTTTGAATTTGAACCCAGTGGGAGCTGAGCCTAATTCGCTATCCTCCTCCTGTTTACCGTATGTTTGTACCAGCAGCTCAAGAATGTGTCGATGGCCATGCAACGCCGCTATGTGTAGAGGTGTGTATCCCTGTAAGGAATTTTAAAAAGAAAGAAAGAATGAACGAAGGAAGAAAAACAGTGCGAGTGAGTGAAAGTAACACAAATTACCCATGTTGAATGATGTTTCCACCTCATAAGTCAAATTGTATCCAGTGTTTAGCTTTAAAAATGACTACTTTATGCTTTACTGTATACCACTCTTATTGTATCCCATTAATGTAATAAGAATAACACAAGCTTTTCTTTATTAATCAAAAATGAAAATAATGTCCCATTGTTGTTGCACAATGTAAATGTTGTATTACATTGTATGTATTTAATAATGAACAATGTTTGATGTCATTGGGTGTGTGTGTACATATGTGTGAAGCATGTGTGCCTCTGAGAAGTCATTTTGGTTGAAAACGGAAATCATACACAATGTCCTTTGTTTATTTATGTCCATTGAAAAGCAATAAATGTTGTTGCACTGAAACAGAACACCACCGCTAAAATGTTGTACTCTGTAGAAAGTTTCAGGAGACAAAACGTTTGGAAAAACGCTGGAAAGGTTTAACACCTACCCCCTAGAGTTTCCCATGGCCCAAAGACATCCAAGGAAAACACGAGAGGAAAAAAATATACAAATTAGTGAAAGGTTATGACAACACACGATAATGATACAAACATAATTGGTTGGTAATTCAGTGAAAATAGGTATGCTCTATAGTTTGACTCGCTGGCACATACAGACACTGTTTTGGGGAAACAATTAACGTGACATAACATGATTTATTAGCCGCGTGGTAGTTTCGGGGCAGCAACACGTGTTGGTGTAATACATTTTCACAGCTGGATCTTCACACACACACACACACACACACACACACACACAACACACACACACCATTTAGGAACAGTAATTACATCACTTGACAAGTCCTGCCCCCACCGACCAGCGCACACAGGGGCTCTGCTTCAAGCACTATGATTTGTTCAAATCTAACTACTTACATACCAAATCACTTCCTGTCTTAAGCGGCGTGATAAAAAAGCGAAAGAGTAGCCACTCACGTGCTGGAAGAAAAGAGAATTGATGCAAAAAGAGGGTGAATAAGGGGCTATATATAACACACACAAACAGAATGGGTTTTTTATTTAAGTGAATTTGAAAGGTTTTTTTAATTGTTTTTATCAACGGGTGTTCTCACCGATTTGGTGTTGACGTCAGCACCAGCGCTAACCACCAGTGTGGCCATGTCCTCTTTTCCATGTTTTGCTGCCCAGTGCAAAGCCGTCTGCATGCAACAGAGAGAGAATGGAGAGTTTGTGTTATGTGTTATTACGATCATTCCTTTTTTTCCTGGATGTCTTTGGGCCATGTTATAATGAAGTCATTGTGTGATAATGACACGAAACTACTCCTCATTATGAGCCGTACTCATCCTCACAGCGCTTCGTTAAGGAAGTCATACGACTTAACGAAGTCGTGAGACAAAAAAGCATGGCCGGCCATATTCCTAACCTAGCATGTAACCGCGTCGCAATGCCGCGGTAATTGCCACTGCATAATTACTGCGCTAACAAGTTTGTGCGCGAGGCGGGCGACGCGGGTTAGCCATCTCTCGTTGAGCTGATTGAGGGCAGAGAGCCAGCTGTGCACAGCAGGGAGCAAAGCGGAGGGGACGCAGAGACGGAGAGAGGTAGAGAGAGGTAGAGAGAGAGAAAGAGAGAGAGAGAGAGAGAGAGAGAGAGAGAGAGAGGGTTTCCTGCCACATAACAGAGCCTAATTACAAAACAACACAGCCCTGTGCCCACAGTCGGGGGTCCCAGCAGCCTGTCATGGTAGGGGGGTGGGGGGGGGGGGGAGATTGATGATGTTGGTGTGACCCCGTGGAGACTAGACCCCACCCAGGAATCACAGCACTACAGTCAACGCACGCAGCACCTCCATGCTGCACACACACGCGCACGCACACACACACCTCAGAGCATATGTCCAAATAAACACACATACACACACACACACACACACCTCTGAGACACCAGCATATGTCCAAATAAACACACACACACACACACGCACACATATACACAGATTGATACCCGTACCCAAATGATACACACACACACACACACACACACACACACATCAGAGGTCCTTCACACAGACCACATCAATGCTGTCCACCTGCCCGGGTATTTAAGTAGAGGCCGTGGTGATCAATGGCGTTGTCAGGGCGTTCCCTGGTGTAATTACACACTTCTAACAGGTGAAAGCATACGAGGCGCAGATGTTAACCACCACCAGTCTGCTGCAGTTAGACACTTTTAAGTAAAACAAAGGATATGTACTGCATGTACTATCCTCAAGACATTTAACGAAAGAAATTAAATAGGTCTGAACTACTGAACTCAGGCCATGTAACCATGGATCAGTCCAGTGATTACTATTTTGATTTATTGTATTGTCTACACGGAAGCAGAAATGATTTTAATAACATTGATCAATATCTTCAAACCTGCATAAACAGGTATGTTTTATCTCGTCAGTCAAGTAAATGAATCAAAACTCATCATGTCTTCATGATGAGTATCAACAAGTATCAACATCATTTTGTCAAGTTTATTTGCAGAGCCCATCATAGCTGTCATAGTGTCAGAGGGCTTCACAGTCCATAAGCCCTCAAATGGGCAGGAGAACCCCGAGAGCAAGTTCTTTATCTTTTAACAAAAAACATTCTGTCTCTGCTGTGTCAGTTCTGATCTCATCGTTCACATGTAATATTCCACCTCCGCCCTGCCACATACCCATCACGACAAAAACCCGTAAAGACAGCAACAAGCTGTGCAGCTCCTGACAAGTGCACACCTCCTCTGCCGTCCCTTCGCGACAACGATTATGGCCGCTTGACCGCAGACAAGCAGTAGATCAGACCGTATCAAACTGCGTCCGGGAGCGGCGACTACAGCTCCACCTCCTTCAGTGTGCGGGGGACAAATTGTGATCAATGTTGTCTGGTAGGAGCAGCTTCATCTCTTTTGTCCCCCCCCCCCCCTCCTGCCACATCCCCAAGACAGATTGGACAAGCTTGACGGGCGGCCTGCCGGCTCTCCCAGCGGGTGCGGGTGACGGACGACGAGGCCAAACAGGATGTAGCGTCATCCCCCTTCCTGCTCGCCCCCCTCGATGACTACCAGGGTGGCTAGTCCACCCCCCTCACCCCCAAGTAAGAGGAGCAGGGTCTTCTCTTAGACCGGGGCGACAGACGAGGCAACAGGGGAGCGCCACAAAGGCCGGAGTTCCAGACCAGGGGACCGACAGCAACGAGTGATGGACGGATGATGTACTTACAAACTGTAGCGCACAGAGAGAGAGGAAGTCCGTCACAGCAGGGGCCCATGGAGCCACGTCACAGGAACAACACCGGGAAGACAGGAAGAGAGAGAGAGAGGGATGGAGGACAGAATCGTGAGGCGATGAGTGATTAGCACAAGGAAATACAGTTGTTGTGGTTCCAATTGGAACAGGTTCGCCTTTAAAGCATTGCCCTATGAGCTTGAGCATCTGGGGCAATTTCGTTTTAAATCACAAAACTCTCAACTGTAAGTCTGTGTGTTTTCATGGGAAGCAACAAGGTCATCGATGACAGGTAATGGGCCTATCTTCAGTCCTCCCGATGCCAATACATTCACTACCTGGCACTTCGGTCCACTATCATAGCTTTTTGTACGCAAGAGACAGAAACCGGCTGACCTAACATCAGGATTCATTGACTGCTGGCTTCAAAAAGAAACACATAGGACACCAATGACTTGTGGCCTGAGCCGTGGTGCTCTCTGATGAACCCCATTCAACACCTCCTGAACAGGGAAAGGCCAAAGGGGTGAAGAAGGAACATCAAAGGGTCCCGCAAGGGTCTTAGCACCTTCCCGAGGACACGGCCAACATTGTTCTACAATTAATCCCAGCCTGCTCTATTACTTTCAGATTATCTTTAAGTGGGTGAAGTCTTTGTGGCACATTAAGACTCTGCTTAATCCGCCCCCCCCCTGTCCTACCAACCCCATCACCCTGCACTTCAATGGCGGTGGCCGTGCTATCTTGTCCGGGTGGGGATGGCGGAGGGGCTTAGGGGCTACTCTTAGAAGGTGGTCTGTCCTGGGCCACAGGACGGTGTGAGAACTGTGAGCCTAGGGGAGGGACAACAAACATGAGCTGAAATCTCTTAGGCGCACAGGGAGACAAATAAAAGGGATTTGGGTTGTCAGGGGGGGCGCAGGAGCTAAAAAGCTATCTTTCATAATCCTTTTGATAGTGGACCTTTGAAATGCATGATCTGGTTGTTTCAACACAGGCCTCTCGGAATACAATTAAGGGGGGGAAATCTCAATAGAATGAGCTTGTGAAATTTATACAAGCTAAAACTGTGAGGAAAGGATTTTTTTTTCTTTTTACAATCGCGGACAATGCATGAACAAGTACTGTTCTGCAGCGCGCTCAGCTTGCGAGGTAGCCCACGCTGGTGTTGTTTGTGTGAACTTTTTATTTCCACAGATCTCAAGAGGTGGTGTGTTATCGGAGGTCTATGGGACCTAGCGCTGCGGGTGTTATCCATAAACGTACCCCCTGGGAAGCAGGACCATGGTAACAGGCACAGCACACGCCGCAGTCAGGAGAAACACAGCACATGAGAACGAAGCAGACGGGACAGGTTAACAGGTAATCAACTGATCAACAGGTAAACACATGCAATCCACTCGCAGTAACATGACACATTTTTTACAGTTGTCCTCATGGGCAGCATGCAGTATGCAGCAGGTCAAATACTTACAGAGGTGAAGTCCTGGTGCACCCAACCCAAAGAACCAAAACACAAAACACAAAAGCCATTCATTTGAGAAGACTGATAACTGAAACCTCATTACAACTGCATTGCACAAGTCTTTGCCATTGCCAACGTGACTGTTATTTATCTACGGACAGCCGCTGAGAAGCAGACTGTGTTTTCAGTGTGTGTGCTACCTTCTTGTTGGCCAGAGAGGGGTCCTGCCGCAGCAGTTGGGACAGATCTGGCACACGTGCACACGCGGCTGAGTAAATCCAGTCCTTCTCTATGGGGTCCAGCTACCACACGCACGCGCACACACACATACACACACACACACACACACAGAGGACACTACTTATAGCACTGGAAGGAATGCATATGCATACACACTAGGGTCAGGTGATTTTCAGATACAACGGTATATCACGGTTGTATATACATACAATTATGACGATGTCCATATCAATACCGTCTTAAAATATGTCTCTCGTTATAAGTGCTTGTTTAATTTTTTTCCACACTTATTCAAATTTCTCTAACTGCCACTGATCTGGGGTCTTACTGTCCGCTGTTTGATCTGACGTCAGCCAATCAGTGGGATGTGCTTGAGCACGAGGCAGCAAATGGCAGCTAGCGCTATCACCGCGAGTGAGCTAGTTAAGAAATGTTTTTATTTATTCTCCGACACATGCAACATGCAACGCATAGCAGCTCATGGCACATTGGAAACCGCAATGTTTTAGATAGAGGTTTTCACAGTTTTAAATCGCCTAACCCCAATACACACACACACACACACACACACCCTCTTGTGGTTGTCCACTTCCTGTTCTGTTTTCACTGATAGCTTCAAAGCTTGTTCTATCAGTCATGTTTGCTTGACTGACTGAGTCTTGGCTAACTGACACAGAGATGGGATATGTCCTGGGCCAAAGTTGTGAAATTAGTTTAGTTAAGTTAGTATAGTTTAGTTAAATCTTATATACTGTATATATATATATATATATTTTTTTTTAAAGTAGTCACAGTATTTCATAGTTGTAATTGTACTTAGACAGAGGAAGTACAGATTGATTACAGATGATAACTGAAGTATAAATAAGAATAAATGGTATAGGGAGAAAACAAGAGAACACTCACAGCGACGGAGGTGGAGCCCATGTTTTCCAGGCTCTCTTCGTCCTGCTCCGACTCGTACTGAACAGAACCAGAAGATCATTGGACAGCAGTGTTAAGAGTTATATAGAGTAACAGAGTAATATAGAGTAACAGAGTAATATAGAGTAAAGGATTCCCTCACAAAGAATGATCCAGAAGCATCCAGAAACACACACACACACCCAAACAGACCTCTTTTTTTTCAAATGTACATACACAGATTTCTTACACATGTACTTTTACACACACACACACACACACATACACGCACACACACACACACACACACACACACACACACACGTGGATGTGCACTCACTTTCATGCTTGCAAGCACAAGCTCTACTCTGACAGATTTTTTTGTCTCACAAACAAAAGCACAAACGTACACATTCAAACACAAAGACACACACACACACACACACACACAAGTCACACAGCCATGGTGCTTCCCAGCGGCCGAGGAGGTGTGAGACAGAGAGGGAGGTCATGAGAGAGTGAGACTAGGGGTGACGCTTTCACACTTAAGGGGTAATGAATAACAATCCAATTAACAATTAGTTCAAAAACAATATGCCTGCAGTAGGTTTTTTTTCACCAATTCAGTAACAAAGTGTGAAAAACATCAACTCAGAGAATGTCAATCACAGCGGTCTCTTCTGTGGTTGATTTATGTGAGGGTCAGAAGGAAAGCAGGTCTTTTTCGGGCCCTTTTTTGAAGGAGGCCCTCGATTGCAAATTGTTCTCAGATCATACTGGGACATGATGTCAAAACACACAGGGCTTTCATGTACTCTGCTCCAACTGTCACACATCACTGAGTTGAACAGGAAAATGGTAAAAATAGTATTTATCCAGACAATTCCACATTGGCGCATGTCCATTTCCCCCCACACTTTGCCGGAGAACATAATATAGGCCCCAAAAGAAAAATAAAGATCACAGGTCACGACAATTACGAAAAATGCCCTCTCACCATTTTGTCCCATTTTCTTTTATATAAACAGTAGTCACTCTTCTCTCACTGAATCTTTGCACAATGGTGAGATTAGATACAGAGACACATTCAAAAGCTCTCCACAGGATAGTTGATGTGTGAGTGGGTGAATCTTCAGCGATACTTCAGTGGATATGTCTTCAATGGGCTATAACTTTTTATCACACCTAATGCCTAAATACAATATTATTTTACAAATATTCCTACAATGTCTCTAATTAGACAAGGAATGTGGAACATGTTTGTATTTGACCTATTTATAAAATAGTATCTTATGCCAATGACAATTTAGGATGCTATGTTTCATATAAAATGACCTGTTAACACAGATACATTTTGTATCTTTCAGGAATGCTATTGAACATTTGATATTTTATTGTAAGGTGTAATGTGCCTTGAAATAAATTTTAAACTTCAATGAGATTATGTATACATATGTATACTGTCTACCTATTTTTTAACCTAAGCTATTCATTGAGCCCCCTACATACAGTGCCCAATGGTAAAATCTAAAGCTTAGCCCCACACACTTAATCTAATTGTGAGAATATGGCCCACATTCACATATTGTATCTGTCTGTTGTCCACGGCATCAACCAAAGCAACATTTTTTTTTCTATTCTGGGCTGAATACCTATTGTTTTAATGGGTGCAAAGAATTATTATCTTTCTAATGAGCTCCAACATACTCCTGCTTAACACAATAACAGAGGACTTGATTTAAATGCAGATGTCACCCCTCCCACTTAAACATAGCGCATTGGTTTCAAATCCAGCCAATTTACTTAGCACCACCTGGTGGTGAATGGAGGGAGTTTGGATGGGTACCACATTACACTGTAAATGACGATGAGGCCTGGATCTCAGACAGTGATTCAATATTTGTTTTGCAGTGAACATTTGCAGTGAATAACCTGCTGCAAATGTAGGCATATATAATCAGAAAAGTGTAGTTGTATAGTCACAACATTAAGAATATATTTTATATTAAATTAAAGAATAGTGAACAATTGAAATGAGAGTAGTCTTAAAGGGGAACGCTATCTATCCGCATTAGGGCTATAGTGTGACTGTGTCTCTGGGGTGCTCAGCGCAGATTCAAAATCTTACCCCAACTCCGTCATTTGACGGAGTCATCAGATGATGCGAAACGTCATCTGGCAGACAAAAGTAGCGGGGAGATCTGGCAGGCAACATGGAGGAAAGGTAAACATTGTTTATTTGCATATACTTCCCACATTTAAACGATACAAAGCTGGTTGAAAAGCGGCAAGGTTCCCCTTCAAATCTAATAATTTATTTTAGCATAAGTTTAATAATATGTTTTTCTAATCCAAATTTAAAAAATAAGTGAATAATTTATTCACATTGACCACTGACTGTGCTTTTGAGCTAACGTTGAAATAGACATTGAAATACTGTTGGTTGGAGCATTCAAGTGTGCTACAGTCAGTACCCACACTATGCTTATCCTATATAATCCCCCACCTCTCCCCCCTCTGTGCTCATGTGCTGTCATTTCTTGTCATGTCTGTGCATGACGAGATAATGTTTTCTTTAGCGTCTGTCACAACCTATCTTTTGCACGGTTAGTTACGATAGAATCACGATAGAATGTGTTAATCTTTCAAAAAGCTATATGTAATGGTTCAGCTCATCACATGAACAATGTGAAAAGCTGTGCTGTAGGGAGTGTTTTAGTTGGATTATTTAACATTAAACCCATGTCCATTGTGGATTTTAAAGTAGTACATAGCCGCCCTCTGCACGAGTATAAAATGGTCCCGCCTTTTATGTAAAGGCCACATCTGCCCTACATGTCAAGAGGTCTTGAACTAGTCTTTTCTTTGGATCAACTTGAGGTCAAGCCAGGCTAAAAAACAATATTCCCCGGTGGTCATGTGAACTGATGTCAGCGTTCTACTACTACACCACGTGTCAGCGGCGACACAGCTGCAGTGAAATAAATGCTGAGCCGTTAACAGAGAAGAGAGCACGGCATGCTGGGTAAACCAACACAGGGGCCTTGTTTGGAAACAGAAAACCCCATTCACAAAGAGCGTGAACGTGCACGGTGATGAGCGTATATGGAAGCTCTGTAGCATTCCAGGATGCTGTTTGCACATCCAGTATATATCATCACATCCATGACATTTTTTTATTAAAAATGAAAGCAGACTAAACACAAAGATATATTTTTTAGTTTAGTTAACAACAAAGTTTGAATGAAATGTCCTTTGTATAAATCTGGTTACTAGCCATATCAAGAATGAATGTGGATCTTATTATGACGTATTGGAACTATCCAATCAATACAATAAAACAAAGAACAGACAGTCAAACATTGATTCAAGCAGGCTCCAATATATTGATTAGAAGACACTTCCAAATTATTTTGTAACATGTACCTCCTGTGACGATGGCAGGTCTGCACAGTCGTTTGGCTCACTGGGCTCGGGACCACCGGAGTGCGTCCCCTGATCGGACTCCCCGTCCTCATCTCCCGGGGTGGCGTCTAGGGAGAGGTCCTGAAGCTGCTTCTTGGGAGGTACAGGTGAGGAGGCCTCCTGCCCCACCGCCTCCCACTGTACGGTGGCTGGGGTTCTAGCCGGACTGGAAGTCCTCTGCGTCTCTTGGAGTCGGCTGTCCCGCTCCACCAGCATTTGTCTGTATTTCTTCCTGAGGACCAGGAACTTGTCGCCCTGTCAGAGAGAGAGGAGAATCACCATGAAGAGAAACATAGACCAGGAAACATGATATCAGTGCAGCGATTACTGTGATGGTGTGACTGCATCAGATATGATTCCAACTGATTCCATGTGAAAAATGGGCCTTTACATCCAAACCAACATGGGTCTCGTACAAAAATAGCAAACTGATATAATTCTTTATTCTAGCCATAGTATACTACAGCTGTAGTTACCATAATAATTTCATCATTGGACTTGGATCTGTTGTCTGCATTTGGAAATATGCTTCAATAGTTCATAGTTTTTTAGTTAGTATGAAGAAGAATTCAAAGCTTCAGAGCTCTACGTGTGTATAAAAAGAACAGATAAGCAATGCAAACTTACATTTTCTGATTTCACAACAGCTATTCTGTCCATGATGAGTTTGAATTCCTCCCTGTATTTAGCTGGAAGGAAAAAAAAGTTGTTATGAGAACTCATAGACTAAATGTAGGCCTAACGGCCCATTTATCACACAGAATATGAGACATAACACAAGTGACAGGTAAAAGGAGTCCTTGTTTTAGGCAAAAGTCTAATGTATATAAAGATTGATAGATTATAGAAATCAAAGACTTGGTGGGTAACATCTGCTCAATGCCCTGTCGAGCCTAAATATTTACCAACCCTGCTGTAGTTACAGCTTAAAGCCTTCCCAGATGTTGATGCAACCAGAATCGGTGCTTCCCTGGCCTGTTTTACAAATACCACGCTGTGATGCTGTGTTTTTACATCTGAAGGCATTAGGCCTATAGGCCAGAGGAGGTCCATATTAACATGCAAATAAGGAACCACAGAGGAAGAAGAAGAAGAAGAAGAGGGGAAATGCCAGGAGTTGCATACACTGAGAAAAATGCTGCTAAAAATATGCCAGGAAGGAAAGAAAGAGTTCTATTACCATAAGAGGCAGAAGACAGAGACATTATATCATGGTATCTCAAATACTTCTCTTTAGAAAGGTGGTTAATCTTTCCAATGGAAATCACATACACTGTGTTTGGTTTACTGATAGACCACTGTCTCCTCAGGTGAAGAGGGCCTCAGCTTAGATTAACTATTAATGAAGAGAGACAGTGTTGTAGATAACAACACTTTTACCAAAAATAGGAGCGGTCGAGAAGCCTAAGTATTAAAGACTTTTATTATCACTTGAAACAAGCAATAGAAAAGCCTGAGCTAGTTTGCAAAGAAGCTGCCCAACTAGACTCAGGATACATCTTTTATGCTAATTTCTGTGGACTACTCCCTTACATTTTAAACCAATCACAGGCATTGTATCTATGTTTCAAACCAATTATATGCATTGTATGTATGTTCTAAACCACTCCCATCATCCTATGCAATAGTGTCCACTTTGGTTTTTTTGGGGTTCACCCTCCACATCATTCCCCTATGTCCAAGGTTCACCCTCCACATCATTCCCCTAACTATTTCCATGCATGGTACTCAATACCCATTGATCATTAGTCTCCTAGGGCACATATGACCTTTGGCCTTTCCCCCAAGGTTTCTTAACATTTGGTGACACAAGATGTCCTTTGTTTGTAGAAAAACAAGAGACACAAACAAGAGATATGACACTCAGCGTTTTTCCACACTTAGCATAACATACAGTATATGGCAATATGTTGCAATA
>OOFB01002932.1:20978-33695 GCA_900323305.1 Trachyrincus murrayi
CCACCTCCTCCGTACCAGTGTAAGTAGTACTGTATACATGGCAAGGTATTTATTAGCTAGGAGAATAACAAAAACAGGCGATTCAATCAAACAACCACCCCCTCCCCTCTCTTTCTCTCTTACACACACACAAACACACACACACACACACACACACACACACACACACACACACACACGCCCACATCTACTGAAAAGGTCTTCCTCTGTTCATGTATGTGGCCATGGTTTACTTTGGCTTTTAGGATCATAGAGGTAACAGTATCATAGCACATAAAGTTGGCAGCACATGACTCTGACAGACTTTGGGCATGGAAGAAGCATTTATGTAATTGAACAGCCATGTCAGATGGCACACAGTGTGAAAGCAGCTTTCTAAACCTCTGTCAACAACTGCAGTGCTGAGCAAGCATCTGGGGATTGGAAACCAACAACTGCAATAAAAGGTCACTTTAGAAAATTATTTGGGAGGTTTAAATGTGGTAGCCTACTGGCGTTATGACTGTAGCCTGTTACGTTTACAGTAGGCTAATTCACTCATCATAAAGAGAGAAGGGGGTTGGAATAATTAATTATTAATGCAGTTCGTGTTTATAGGCAATAGGATAACACGCTGTCTGACGCATCAAGGTCAGGACAGTTGCAGGTCAACAGTATACGTGACAGTGAGCAAGGAATGAGCCAGGATCTGAATACAGCCGTGATGGTGAAGCAGTTGTGCAGCTGCAAGTTGACTCAACGTGAAGTCCCGTTCACCGCCAGCTGGCCGTGCAGAGGAAATGACGCCTGCTGCTGAAACACTATCTGTTCTCCCTCCTTTTAATGTAAAACAGATGTTTGTGCCCCTTTCAAGAACAATGAAAGACAAAACCTCGCTTAATATTATTGCTATATGTTTTTAACGTTGAAAACATTAGCGTCCACCCAATAATACATTTTCGTATAATAATAGTTGCAACGTCGGTGGGTGACTGGTGACAATTTCATCCATCGCTGGCGACCATATAACTTAATGTCGCAATCTTTCGGGATACTATAGGCAAATAATTCGATATGGTTAGGTTGAATTTATTTGCTACTTACCACGTAATTGTAAATCATTATGACCGATAGAAGGCTTATATGTCTTCAATAGATCAGCATTTTTTACTTTGCCTGAATTGCCTCCGGTTGAGTAGAAATAATCCAAAAGCGATTCTTCTGTAACATCGCCCATTGCAGCGAAACGATTTAACGTTTTACAACGCCTAAAATAATGTTTATTAGTCGTTTACTCAGACATAACGCCTTTCCCTGGGCTAATTTGCGAAGAAAACACGTTGTATGTCCAACTTTACTCCACCCATACATGCTTGTAAACGGACTACCGCTGCGTTCACTTAACCCTTTAAAGTATGGGAGAAATAGCCTCGGCGTAGTTTGAGTCAGTTTTGACACTATATTGTTGAATTTAACATATTGACTACGACAGGCGATACAACTGAATTCACTCCTACGGTAGAGTTAAACAATAAGACATACACATTCTTTATTTTTATTTTATTTTGGGTGAGTTTGGACAAAGTATTGTAGGCTATAGCATACTGTAGATAAGTTACCAGAATGATATAATTCACAGGACTCATCGTGTTAAAGCCCAGGTCTGTCAGGTGACGTATTATCCCAGGCCTCCATCGCCCACTGTCAGATGAATTGTGTCAAAGCGTTGTGAATATTAAATGTGTTCGAATTACATTTTAATCCCTCTACATTGCATTAGCAGATAGGCCATAACCTCTCTCTGAATGAATGCCCCTTTCCATTTAATTAAGATGTCTGCAGGTAATTTAATGTTTTCCCTAGCCTTAAAAAAACAATATTGAAATAACAGTAAGCTTCTTATCAACTGATACAATTATTGAGGTGAGGGTTTTATCTGCCTCGTGAAAATGGGACCTTATGCTCTCACAATTTATGAAATAACACAACTTTCCTGAGGATTTGATCCCCTAAACATATGTCATGTCTTATGTGGTATGAATCTATGTCAGACAGCAGCTGGTAATATATTTACCACCTCAGTAGTGCTGCCGGTAAAGAGGATAAACACCACAATAGAAAAAATGTGAATTATAGGCAACTTTATTGACATATTTGGTCTGTGCATTTTGGTGTGTGTATGAAATAATTTATATGCCTACACATTATAGAACATGTACAATCCAAACACACACACACACACACACACACACACACACACACACACACACACACACACACACACACACACACACACACACACACACACACACACACACACACACACACCAAAATTGCACAATTAACATTTCCATTGTGCACATTGTGTGATTTTGCCTAAATCGGACTAAAAGCCATGCATCCATTATTGTATGACATGGTTATGAACAACACACCATTACGGCAATTTCAACATAAAGTTGGTATCACATGCTGTGACACACTTTGACTAAAGCAGGGCTGACTAGTATCGATTACAATCAACAGGACAACATGACATCACTTGACATAAACTGCATAAACACAAACTTAGCAACCAAGACACTCTTATCTCAAGATGCAAGGAGAACGATCACACACTGCTTTACACACACACACACACACACACACACACACACACACACACACACCTATACCACATGTGTATATAACTCTTAACTTTGTGGTTGTGTTTGGTGCACAGGGGTCCATGGGAGCCCACAGGGCCAGATGTTCAGCGATGGCCCCGTCAGCAGCATGGCATATGAAGGTCAGCAGGACCAGCCCACAAAGGCACACCATGCGTGGCTGTGGCACTGATAGAGGGCAGCTGTTCCCAGGGGATATCCAGTCCGTATGGCTGCTACTTGTCCCTGGGCCTTTTCACAGCACAGCCCTTGTAAACACGCTGTAGTCCCCTGTTCTCTGCCCTCCCCACTCCTGTTAAACATGCCCCAAATCCAATCAACCAGCCCCTCTAAAGGGGATGATGTTGATTAATGGGAATGTGTATGTGTGGTAGCAGTAGTTGCCGATAAGCCCCCCTCAGATTACACCCAGGCAACCCACCGGCCCCACCAGCCAGCCTGGTATCTAGTCTGCTAGGCTGCCCACCATGCAGGGGGGCACCAGGAAGTGCACACAGCTTAGAGTAGGGGATTGTTTTAGACAGACAATGGTGTCTACCTGGCTTTAATCCCTGCTCCAAGAGTACAGAGGATTGGCATTGGAGTTTTAATAAACGAAAGTGCTCCTTTAATCGGGATTTGCCAAAGTGCCCCTTTTGTGTTAATCTGACATTTTTTACAGCATGGTTTTTGACATCTGTCATCATGAATGTTGTTAGCTTTCCATTGCCCCCAGATGCATAAAGTCCTCGGTGAAAAGGAAAAGGTGGGGATATTTTACTAGAACAACTCAAACAGTGCCTAATGCTAAATATTATACATCAAACCATTCATAGCATGATCAATAAAGAACGACTTACCAATTTCCAAAAGAGGTCTGTCCACTCCCTTCTAAATGGCAAACTAATAGCAGCCACCATGCACCTTTGCAGCAAAACACCTACTAAGAAGCGGCTGGGGGACGGTCAGGTTACCACCCACTACAAGCTAATAGATCATTACTTCATGGCAAAAAAAATAAAATAAAAGCTGCATTTTAATAATTAAAGTCCAGCATATCAGCTGTAGAGCACCATAAAATAGTTTTAAAATGGAGGATTACAACTGTTAATCCAACGGGGGGCCAGATGTGAGAACGGGAGGGGCCCGGGCCAGCCTGGACGAGATTAAAAAGGGGGGGTCCCACGGGGCCGCGCTTGCCTCTGGATTAGGGGCTTGTGTGGACTCAACATGCTGTAATCCTCAGATTAGCTGATATAATCACCTGTAAATACACCTTGGCCACGGCACTGACTTGGGCCATCAGGTGCCGTCCTCTGCCAGGGATGGATGGGACACACTTGTGCAGAGGAACTGGGTACCGGAAGGAGGAGGAGGAGGAGGGAGGGAGGGAGGGAGGCACAGACCGACAGTCAGGTATTGCGTAATGCAGTACACTGTCCGAGAACTGTCACCACAACAAAGAAGAAATTCATTTTGTATGACTCCCTTTTTCGTTTACCCGAATGGGCTGATTTCTAAAGACGTATGATGATGATGTATGAATGAGCTGTCTGTTTCTGGTGATTTTTCCATCTCATGCATGATATGATATCACTACAAACCTGTGCACTCCTGTCTCACTAAACAATAATGTGGATGACGTCCACACCAACCCAGTTGATGAACATAACTATTTTGAAAGAGCAGCACTATTTTGTCTTTGTTTTGTGCGTTTCTTCACCTCATGTGACATGATTACACATACAACACATACAAACAACCTACTCTTTAAATTCTGTTCATTTACAGGCGCAAAATAACAGAAGAAGCAATTGTATATTGCATGCACATCAAAATATTCACTTTAAGCAAACTTCCTCACACACATTTTCATGTTGCAATAGATTAAAGCAAGCAGGTACTGCTTTGCACAATGACGCAATATATCGTCGTAATACATGCTTTACTGTTCTTTTAACATTTGTTTTGGCTGTATGAAAATGACCTGTGAAGAACCCACATCACGGGCTCCGTTAAACCGCTCCATTACAATGGATTAAAACATTAAAACAAGGATTACTAAATAAATATTTTTAGCATTTTTGTTTTATTTTGTAAGACACTTAAGAGACATTCCTGAAAGGGGCAACACATCATTTTGGTTCATAGCAGTACATTAATGCCTGACAAGAAAAACAAAAACAACAAGTATTAAGACTACACAGACAAAAACAAAAATCCTTATGGAAAACCATATATACACATATATATATACATATATATACAGTACATATATATATACATATATATACACATATATATATACAGTACATATATATACACACAAACACACATACATATATACACATATAGCAGGCATAATAAATATTACAATATTACAAATAGACAAACTAAAAGTAAACAAAGTTAACCTATTTGGTTGGGGAAACATTTGGAAACAGGTTATAGAAGCCAAACATCAGTGTGTGAGCATGTTAATTCATTCTGCAAAACACTGATCCCCTCTTCTTTCAGGGCAATAGAACAGAGACAACCATTAAGCCTTAGGAACAGCGCTTCATGAGTTACAAAAGATTATCCTAGCCAAGCAAAGAGTTATATTTTTGCTGCAACCAAGTTGTTACTTGTGCATGTAGCTATGCCTTTGGCATTAGGGCCTAATGGCAATCAAGCTATTGTATACCTTAGTGCTGAAAAATGAATACCTCAACAAAGAGTCACAGTCGACCCATGTTCAGCCAATTCAATGGTTCATTTTCATCCCTATGCTTAATACAAAACCAACCCATTATTAGTTCATCACCAAACTCCAGTAACTCACACTGATTTCCTATGTCAATTGAAATGCAGACCACTTTATGAGCTTCCCACTATCTTGTGACCATCAAATGCACTGAAAGGATCTCTGGTTGCTGTGACCAGTGTTTTTTTTGTTTGGCTTCTACTGGCTACCAAGTCTGCCTCCAAATCTTTTTGGGCATGCTAGCAAATAATTCACAGATGCAAAATACATTTGGTTCAGTCAGGAATAATGGACTGTATCTTTCACTCACTGGCACGCACACACACACACACACACACACACACACACACACACACACACACACACACACACACACACACACACACACACACACACACACACACACACACACACACACACACACACACACACACACACACAAGTGGAGACACAAAACGGCAAACATTTTGATTGATATTCATTGTGTCACTGTAAATATAATTTCACCCCTTAGTGATTCTTCTACCTAACAAAGATAACTGTGCAAGATTCATTTATTTTCTCTTTTCCCAAAGTGACCGAGGAGCAGTATAAATACTAAAACGATTGGTGGTGCCATTCGGTACTTTGGGAGATGCGTGTCCCTTTCCCTCCGACTTGTGTAAAAGGTAGGTGCAGATGGCGCTTTGGATTGCCCATTTACCCCCTGCCCCATGTACCTCTGGCCAGGCTCTGGTCTGGTCCAGAGCTGGAGGAGGCAGAGAGACCATGGCTTCTTATTCTTAAGGCTCTCTCTCTCTCTCACACACACACGCGTGTATGAGTCCCCCGTCCATCTCGCTCTGTGGGGCCTGCAGCACCTTCATGTCTTGTACGCACCCCCGGCCCCAGTTCTACATCAAGGATCCAGCCCCTTTAACGCTACTTATCATACAAAGTGCAAAGCAGTTAATCTCTCACTCTCCTCTCCCCCTCTGTGGCAATAGAAAAACAATAGGAAACCAATGCAACTGGAAAAAAAGAGGATTTGTTATTGTCCCAATGCAAAGTAAATGGTAAGGACAGTCCCACGGTTATACTGGAAGGGAGAGGGCAGCGAGAGAGAGTGCATTTGTGTCGATAGGAATTTTAGTCCATCCACATAGACTCAAAAACAAGTGTTGTTCCTTATTCATGGCCGAATACGGCTGGTCCGCCACAGTGGTTATACCTCCCTAGGAAAAAGAAAAGAAAATACACGAGTTACGTCAATTCAAGTAATAAAACGATTAATAAAGGGAGCAAAAGGCATGCATGACAAAAAAACAAAACAGGAAGTGTTACTTACGACGCAGTGAGGGTAGAGTTCAGGACCAGGGTGGTGCGTATCCGGTAGAGCTGCGCGAGCGTCAGCTTCTTGTGCTGCGGGGCCAGGGACTTCCTGTTTTTGGGGGAGACCTCTCCCGGTTCGCCCGCGGCCACCGCGCACTTCCCCTCCAGTGAGGCGGGGGGCGCCGTCTCCGCCTCCGCGTCTCCCGAGCCGTTCTCCTGCCGGCCTCTCTGCACCCTCCGGGCCTCTGCTCGCCTCAGAGTGGCGCACAGCTTGTCAGAGGGCGGGCTCGCGTCGTCGGACGAGTGGAGGTTGGAGAGGAGCAGGCGCTCCGTGCCGCCGTGGTCGCCCAGCTCCGACAGGCTCTTGCTGTGCGCCAGCGATTGAGATTTGGATTGAGCGGTGCCGTCAGTCTTGCCGCGTTCCGATCGGCCGTGGTCCTCGGCGCTGAGCATGTGCCGGGCCTTGGTGGGATCCTCTCTGGTGCAGCCGCCGTGGAGCCGCTGAAGGAGGTTGTCCTCAGAGACATGGCGAGACATGGCGAGCAAGGCGGGGCGCTGGAGGCAGCTGAGGCGGGACTGTACATGAGGCCGCCGCCGGGGTTTAGAGGCCTGGACCACGGAGCGCTGGGAGCCCAGGGAGGCCGAATCCTCCTCCTCCTCCTCCTCCTCTTCTTCTTCCTCCTCCTCCTCCGCCGCCGCCTGCTGCGGTTCCTCCTCTACCTCAGTTTCAAACTGCTCCCCTTCCACCTCCTCCTCCTGCAGCCCCTGATGATCTCCTTCCGGGACGTCCCGTCGCTCTCCTCCCTCGTCCTCCTCCGTCTCGTCGCCCTCGCTGTGGCGGGGCTGGGACTGGAGCTCCCTCAGGAGGGACTCTGGGGAGAGGGTACCGTAGGCACTGTCCATGGAGTGGGAGCGACACGGGGTGTCAGGGTCCGCTCCGTCTGCCCCCATGCCCTGGTGCTGGTCCTGGTGGTGGTCTGGGTGGAGGCTGCAGTGGAACCCGTAGTGGCCTCGTAGCTCGGAGGCCTGCAGCTGCTTGCCGGTTCCCCCCTGGTCCGTGTTGGGGGCGGGAGCTTCGCCCAGCTCGTCGATGTCCATCACAGACAGGGTGTCCGTTGAGCCGTCCGATTGGCTGAAAGAAGACAAGGGTTTGTGAGTTTGATAGACGGGCTTTACGTGCATCTGTTTAGAATACTGGATCGATCAGTAAATGTGCAAAGTTATCACATCTTAAACATATTAATGAAATCTTATCAACCCAAACGCTGTTAATGAAATTGGTATCAATTAAATCCCGAGACAAAAAGTTACCTACAAAGATGCATACAATGGAATTCAATTATATACATAGGTAATTGCTTGCTTGTTGGCTAGCTGGCTAGCTAGCTGAGAGTGTGCACATTGGGATGCTGGGCTACCTGGTGCTCGTCTGCTCTTTGTGTCTCAGCGAGGGGGAGCTGGTGGGGGAGTTGCTGCTCTCGTCTTCCTCCTCCTCCTCCCCCCCCCGTCCTCCTCCTCTCCCCACCTTGGGGCAGCTCTGCAGTCGCAGCAGCTCCTCGGTGCGGAGCCTCTGGAGCTGGTTCTGCAAGGAGTCAACCAGACCAGTACACATCAGTACACACACAGTACAGTACACCATACACTCTCCTGGTAACTCTCAGAGTAGCTTAATGAACAATAACAATAACATTAAGAAGAATGAACAGAAGAAAGAAAATTCAGATCTACATGCATTTAGACACCAGAGCAGACGACATACAAGGAGCAACACAGGTGTTTCTATAAAATAATCAGTGTATTACTGTATTATCATATGGATGAATATTAGATAATGGATACATATTTTTAGATGCCAAATTAAAATAGTTTCCCCTCCTTACCTGGACATTGCAGATGGCATCTACCCAGCTTCGCCCCTGGGCGGCGCTGTTGGCTTGGAAAGTATAGGCGGCCACAGCACTCTTGAACTCATTGAGGTAGATGAGGATGAACGAGCCTGCAGGAAGAAATGACCGAAACATGAGTCAATGTTGTTGACAGAAAGATGACTACATGACTCTGCATGTAGTTCCCTTTACTCAGTCCTAATGTCCTAATTTCTTCCCTGACTTCCAAGTAAAAAGGGAATATCAGGGTGAGGCAAAAATGTAGCAGGGGATGCAATGTACTGTAACAGGTGGGGATAGTGGAAGTAGTTTCACAACCGCAGGACAGAACAGTGAACAGAGTCTATGAAGAGTTCTCTGCCATTTTGTTTCTTGTATCAATGCAAGGAAAGACATATAAATAAGAGTAAAAGATGCTAGACAATAAGAGGATGAATGCAGAAAGAAAGAAAGCAAGTATGAAAGGGAAAAGAAATGTCTGCAAATAAAAGACTGACAAGGTGGACTTTCACCAAACCACACAATGTTCTGACGGGTAAAAGATGCTCATTTGTGTTGGACACGTGTGTGTGAAGCAGCATAAGGCCCTAGGCACTCACCGGGGTCTTTGAGCTCTTTACAGACCACGTTGTGAATGAGGAGCGGCTGACGGATGACCTTCACCTTCTCCACCCGCTTCACACACTTGGTGATGAGCAGCAGGTCCGTAAACAGGAAGCAGTACACCTCCATCTGCAGACGGGAAAACAAGATCACTTTAGAACCCGAATACAAACCTTACGACACAGCTCTCCAAAAAGGATGTTACACCTGTACGGTCGTCATTCTTACCCGGCTGTCTTTGCCCTCCTTCATTCTCAGGGCGCCCTCTAGGTGGAGCTGTCGTGTCTCCTCTGGTGATGTACCCCTCATGGGCGCCATCAGGTCGAAGTGGTTGAAGTCCTTCAGGATCTAAGGGAGGAGAAATTTTATTAAAATACTAAATTCTTACTTCAATACAGACACAAAAAAACCTACAAAACTAATTATTTTCCAACTAAATGTACTTGAGAGAAGAGGGTGATGACAGTAGGGATTATAGAGAAACCAGGTTGTTCTCACCTTCTCCACCTCCTCGCTGCTGCCCTCTACTGCCTCGTAGGACTCGATGCGGGCGGAGGTGGTGGCCAGCTTCTGCTGGTCCTGCCGCTGGCGCATCTGGGAGTCCACGCTGTTGATGAAGCCCTCCACTGAGACCACCTTCAAGATGAAACAAACAGACACCAATCATCACCTTGTCACAAGCAGGTAGGGGGCATCCTGCTCTCGGATGCCTATGCAGGTAAGCTGTGGATGGATATAGGGGGGGGATCGAACCCAGTACCTTTCGGCTGGGAGTCGAACGCCCTACCCACTAGCTTATCCTGCCCCCTTCACATGGGGCACGTGACGTGCGACTAACAACACAACAGCAGCTCACCATGCTGCTGACGAGGTCGCGCGCGGCCGCATCGTCCGTCTTTTTGAGGACACGCTTCAGCAGCAGGGGGTACTTGGTCAGCCTCTGGTGGGGCTTGGCCAGCATGTCGGCCAGCTTCAGCCGGTTACACTGCTTGTGTGTCTCAGCCCACTGGAGAGAGGACAGACAGTCACGATTAATAATGAGCCAATGAGCGAACAGAAACTGAAATAAAAAACCCCAGAGAGAGAGAGAGAGAGAGAGAGAGAGAGAGAGAGAGAGAGAGAGAGAGAGAGAGAGAGAGAGATAGTGTGTGTGACTGACTGTGACGTAGGTCCTGAAGAGCTCGTTGTCCCGGAGCAGCGTGCGCATGTACTCCATGCAGGCCTCCTCCTCCATGCAGTAGCGGATGTAGGGCTGGAACCGCAAGCCAAACTGGACACAAAAAGAAACAGACAATAAATAAACACACACACACACACACAGGTAAGTATAGTAATTAAACAAGGGCTCGAGAAGGTTATTGTGAGGCCACACGTGAAAGAAAATTGTGGTCAGTGTTGTCTGCTGTGGTCAGCAGACAAACACTGCCTTGCACTTCTAATAATATTGTTGTTCTCTTTTGATATTAAGATGATTGAAAAGAGATGATTGAGATGATGATAATGAGTCACGAACAATTCAATTGAGCAAGACTGTAAATTGTTTAATTAATTTGGCATCACAAATGATCATATAACATTGTATATCACATATAATATTGGACTTATGTGCAGGTTAGCATGGTAGGGTTTGTTAGTTCATTTGTGTGTAAAAAAAGTTATTTCTTTAAAGGCTGCATTACAGTAAAGTGATGTCCTTATTTGAACTTACCAGCTGTTCCATTATTTGCTTTTACCCACTTAGTAATTATATCCACATTACTGATGATTATTTATCAAAAATGTCATGTAAATATTTTGTGAAAGCACAAATCCCTACAATATTGTCGCAATATCAATATTGAGGTATTTGTTCATGATGGAGGTAAAATTTGGTTTTGGCTGCTTTTGTTTCCACTCACCGTCCTGAAGCCGTGGTGGAGGGCGGTGGGGTCGAGCAGGGCCCTGGTCTGCCGGGCCTGCTCCAGGGCGGGCAGCAGCACCTGGCTCCACAGGGCCGTGTGCAGATGCACAATATCCTGGATGTTGCTGAACATCTTCGTGGGCTCCACCTCCGTCAGCAGGCCGCTCTCCTGCAGGTTGAGGAGGCCGCACAGGAACAGCTGCCCGGGCAGGGTTACAGCAAACTTGGTTATATGTCGTCATTCTTCCTGACCGCCGCACAAACTGAATCTTAACGGGAACTACAGGTCACCGGACGTTACCGAATGCAGTAAAGCTCTAACCATTCCATTTTGAGACTGTGACTATATTGTGGGGAGGGTGCTTTTAGTTTTTTCTTCCACGTGTAGCGTGACTCAGAAGAACACAACGCACCGGTACGGTAAGCGATGTTGCAACATGCGATCTGCACGCCAGGTGGGAGTTTTACGGTGTTACCTGGTGCACGTAACGACGTGTAACTTACATCGGTGATGACTCGGAGCTTCTTGATGTACGTGGCCTCGGTCTGGAGCAGCTCCCAGATGGCCTCCTGCTGGTGGAACTGTCGCCTTGTCAACACCTGCGGACACACACGCACACACACACACACACACACACACACACACACACACACACACACACACACACACACACACACACACACACACACACACACACACACACACACACACACACACACACACACACACACACACACACACACACACACACACACACACACACACGCAGAAAAGAAAATGTTAGCGGATTCAAATGTGCATTGCATCATAAAACTGGACACTGATGTATGCCGTTAATAAAAGTGAGCTCCATAAAAAAACGTATTGCATGGTTGACAGGCAGGAGTTGTGTACACGTTGTGAACCAATATTAGCACAAGCTGATAAACCCACTCAGTACCGGGACAATGACCACTCAGGATAAAACTAATCAAAGAGAATGAGCGCTTCTAGCAAACCCTTGATCCTCAATCCCAAAGTACATCATATCTTTGACACACACACACACAGACACAATTGGCATCTTTCCACAATTCTGCCACTGACATGAATTACAGAGCTAGCTTACAGAGTTGAGGGTGAGATACTGAAAAATGCATAGCTGCCCGTATTAGTCACACACACGCAGACAAGTACAGGGTGTCTTTGTCCCGGCAGACATGACGATTCACAGACACGTTTAGCGTAAATTCCGACGAGAACAGCTGCCATAAAGCGTCTATCAGACTAAATGCTGGGAATCTTGCATCATACGGGACGTGTCAAAAACAATCAAATGACAAGGTTCATTCGTAGAAAGTTGTAACTTCTATTTTGAGATATCCCTACTTCTCAGACACTACTTCCCTTTTTGAGGGGGTTACTCAAACATTATCTTTCATTGTGTTAATGCAAATTAGATCAAAACAACATGCAAATGTGTGTGTGTGTGTGTGTGTGTGTGTGTGTGCATGTGCATGTGCGTGTGCGTGTGTGTGTGTGTGTGTGCGCGTGCGTGCGTGCGTGCTGGTACCTCGGGGCTGTCCAGCAGGGTCTGCCAGCTGTCCTCCAGGGCCAGGTTGGTCTCCTCCTCCTCCGCCTCCCAGGCGTCCTGGTGGAAGGCGAGC
>OOFB01002948.1:332-10624 GCA_900323305.1 Trachyrincus murrayi
TCCCCCCCCCCCCCCGCTGTTTGTCTTTGAGAACAGGCCACATCATCGCCCGCTGTGACTGAATGACCGTCTGAGAGAGAGACCCAGAGAGAGAGAACCACTGAGGTCTTCAGAGGAGATGGAGGGAGGGAGGGAGAGGAAGGGGGGAGAGAGAGAGAGGGAGAGAGAGAGAGAGAGAGAGAGAGAGAGAGAGAGAGAGAGAGAGAGAGGGGAAGAGAATTAAAGCCAAAGAGAAAGTGGGGGAGAGTGAAAGACAGAGAGGAAGTGATGTACATGTGGGATTTTTCCTTCTGAATCTCTCTACAAAGTGGAAAACTATGAGAAAGCTGCATTTTAGTGCAGTACAGGAAATAGACATTGGTCCAGTAAGCAAGCACATGCATGGCATTTAAATGCTTTTTAATATTTCCACTGACTATAGGCTATTGGTGCTTTCACAAAATATTTACACAAAATCTTTGATGAATAATCATCAGTAATGTGGATATAATGACTAAGTGGGTAATGGCAATTAATAGAACAGCTAGATAACAGTCTGGTGAGTTCAGAAAATAACATCACTTTACTGTAATGCAGCCTAAAACCAGGAAAACACAACTTATGCCATATCACGATTTTACCATCTTATCTTAGATTTTATCCAAAATCTAAGACGATATCTAGTCTCACATCACGATATCGATATATATAATATCGATATATTGCCCAGCTCTATCATAACATAATAATAATAATACCAATATACTTGTCTAAGTCTGTACTACTTAGTGAACCAAATGGTTCGAAAAATCAGTGCAGCCTCACACCACACTTAAAACTGTAGGTCTCATATTTGGTATTGGCAGTCAAAGTCAATGAACTCAACATCCCACTCTTTAGTCCAGTCACTTAAACAACGCAGGGCACAAATAACCCTAGGGACTTAGTACAGTTTTAATGTAAAGATCGCATACAAGCTTGTTTCCCCACCAGGCAGACACAAAAGAGAAGAGAGAGAGGACAGCTCAAGCAGTGGTTGGTCTGGGTCCCATTAATTCAAAACGAAGCTTCCTTTTGTTGAATTCCTAAATATGGTACAATCGATCGCACTGGGAGAATGTGGGGCACCCGCTGGAAACATCGGAGCATACCCGGGTATACCCGGACACATGGGTCATTGACTATTATATGTCTGAACAATGGAAATCTAGATTTCTCTGAAACTCTGCCACAATATCCCGTTTCCACGTCACTGAGCTGACATTCAACTGCCCTTATTTTTCCACGACAAAATCTTATCCGACTTATCTCAGCAGCCAATCAAAGACGTCATATTACTACTAGGTTACTACTGCATTCTCTCAGTATAATGCTGCAGCTCCAGTGAAGAGTGCATTGAACCACAGATGCCTACTGGACAATAAAATGTTGATACTGGATGACCAAACCATCCTGTTGAAATGATCTCATTCCGTGCTTTGGCAGGATAACAATATCCAACAGCTTCCAACAACATCACTGGTGCATAGTGTATATGCAGCAGAAACGTATTTTCTCAAAGTCTGAACCATAATCCTAACAGTGAAACAAAAATACTATTTGGAGGCTGCAACCCTACTTTAAAATTCTGTTTAAAAAAATCGAACCATGATTTTGTATGTTTTTCATTGCTAGCGATGTTCTTAGAGATTCTTACCTTGAAGTTGCTGGAGTTAACCCAGGAGCTGGCGATACCGTCCACCATCTTGTCCAGGTTGGTCTGATCATGCTCCAGGTCATTGGACTTGTCCTTGTCGGAGATGTAGTCGATGATCTCCTGGCCCACCTGCAGCCTGCGGCCCACATCCTTCTGCAGAACCTGGGTCAGACAGCTCTCCATGCTGGCCTCCATCCTGAGCCCCACCTCCCTCAGTCTGCCTGTCCCAACCGCCTCGCTCGATAGCTTACCAGTGACCAAATGACTGGGGACCGGCCCGGCAGCTAGCTACCTGACCTGCACTGCTCCAGAAAGCAGTGAAAACAGAACACAGAGAGTTGAGTTCAGCCACAGTTGAACTGCGTGAGTTCGGTATGCGAGCGAGTGGGCGACTGGGGTGGGAATCGGGAACCTTCGCGTTGTGCCAACGAGTGCTAGCTAACCAGCTAGCTAGTGTCCGTGCCCGGGTGATGGATGAAGCGGGGCTCAGGGAATGGGAGCAATGTAGCATGTGTGGTGTCTGGAGAACAGCTGGGGAGGGTTGACTTGCTCCCCCCTACTTGCCTGTGGTTCCTCGTCCTATGGGTCTGTGGGGGAAGAGTCCGAGTGAAACAACCTCTGGGGTGCTAGCAGAGACGGTGGCTTCAGCAGCGGTGGATGGAGGAGAGAGGCTGGCGAGCGATAGTAGAGGACTCGTCTTAAAGCCTAGAGGTCCATATCCTGTCCCGGGGTCTGCTCTGGAGATTCCTGGACCAATCAGAATCAGAATCAGAATCAGAAAGCTTGCAAAATAACTGTACAGGATATCAAATAAAAATGGGTCATTGACCCATCAAGGCCCACAGGTTAAACCAGCCACCACACACACACTCAGGAGGAGCGCTAGCATGTCAGCACGGACCACCTGCTCTGCCTGCTTAAACCATACTCAAACTCTGCAATAAACCAGTTTAATCATTTGCTTGTGTCCTACTATTGGAGAAGCCCTGAAAAGCCACTGTAGTGGCATGTAGCAGGGGGAACAAAAATAAAAATATAGTGAAATGGAAAGACAACGATGACACCGACCGGTGTTCAAATCCTTCAAGCGTTTCCTAGAACCCTAAACCAAGCTACATGAATGCAATGTTTGTCATGCTTGCTAACTAAGGTTCCTTATTTGTTCATATGATGAGCTAACGTGAAATGAGCTGACAAGGTGAGAAAAAGGCCATTCCATTTCCATGTTTTCTATGTTTGCATGTAATGCCCGAGGACAAATTAAGAGAATTACGCTTTCATCCCAGATACACAAGCCTGGAGCCGGTTTTGTTGGTCATCATGTATGATTATGTATATAGGAGTTAAACCTAGGATTATAATCACCATTTGTATAGATGTATTATAATCTCCAGATCGTTTCTAAGTGATAAGTCGCAGTGATTTTGAGCACCTTTCCAATGAGGCGCAGGAGAGTCGAGCTGTTCTGGGTTCAGTCCCCATGCCTGCAGCCTACCTGTAGCCATCCTGTAGCAAGATGCTAACCCCTACCTGCTCCTTCATGACTTGTTTCTGTATTCACTAAGTCGATTGGGACAAGAGCATCTCCTAAATGTTAAATGTATTACGCTAGTAGCACTTTAACTTAAGAAGACCTGTCACATGCTGATGCAGCTCCTTCTGTCAATAACTTGCGGGCTTTTCTGTGTTCCCCTGTGAGAGAGAGCCGAGGACACCGCTAAATGTGTTCACTTGTTCCTACAAAGGACACTGACTCCGAGGCATCTCCAATTCTAGGCAAAGTATAAACTACAAATATCCTAATGACGCAAAAGGCAACAGTGACTAAACAACTGGTACAGCACAGCCTTAACACTTAACACTGCCAGAGTTCAAGGGTTCGACTCCCACTGCGGCCACCCATGCTAAGAACATGCACTCACGCTATTGTAGGCTGCTTTGGATGAAAAGCGTCCACCAATATATTTGTCCTGTATTATATTTATTATCTAAAATGTAAATGTTAAAACACTATGTGGGTACAAGTTATGGAACAGTGCAGTGGAGAGTGTTCTGTGTCATCAGAACGTTGTCCATATGTACATATTGTCCAGAATTTGTCCTTTTTTTGTCACAGTTTAGACACATCCTTAATAGTTTGTTTTATTGATCACATGAATAAACATTTAGCTGGACAATATTTGCATTTGTATCAAATCTAGGTGGTGAAGGTGGTCACACTCATTTTCGAATATCCAAATGTTTTGATTCTGATTAAGTATTGTAGGTCTAGTGAACAGCATATAATACTTATGATTATATTGTAAAATAAAAATACACATATAAAAGCAAGGCTTTCGTTTCGATGTGTGGCATTTGGTGTGATGCCACCTTTTCTAAAGCATCTTTGTCAAGTGACAATTTATATTTTATTCCAAATATACAATATGCAAACTATATGCCTACTCCTGTGAGTAGGGCTGTTAAAGCAAAGTTAAAGCTGTGCAAAAATCTGATGTGCAAATTGTGCCTGACACACTGAGCATGCCCAACTCATAACCAGTCTCTGGCTTGGGATGGTCCATGTGACTCCAACCCCGGTAGTGACTGTACAATCCTCAAACCTCGGGGCGTCTCATCTTCTCTTTTCATATTATAGTGCTGGCAGCATGACAATGACTTGTGTATGACTGAAAAGCTGCGATGGGATTACACATGCATTATTATTGTGTATTACTAGGACTGAAGGAGATCTGACTAGATCAGACTATAGCTTGACTCTGGCTGCACACACCCAGGTCAGGACTGGACAGAGAACCAGAGACATGTATAAAACACACGAGATATAACACTGTTATGAAACATACTAACACCAATGATAAATAAAATCTGCTAAATTACAATTGTATTTTAATTCTACAACACACCGATATATAAAACATAAAACGCCTGTTTTATGACAGCTTTTGCACATTTAGTTTTGTTATATTCTGATGACAGTCAGGGGGTCTTCGCTTTTGTGTGTCGTTAGCCTGCTAGCTTCCCAAGCCCCAAATAAGCCAACTAGTCCCCAGAAAACCAACACTGACAGCCCCGACACAACGGCTCAACATGTCCCCTATCACGGCGACCATCCACCAGCCACCGACCGCTCAGGGTTTCACATTTTATCAGCATAACATGTAGTAATAATACTAATACTACTGCTGCACCCTGACAGTGTGTAGCCGCTACAGGCTAGCCCCGAGCACAGCCCTGCCTTCCATTGAAACGTCAAATCCCGGCCAGACAGCCACCAGCACATCACAAAGAAAACCCCGTAGGTGACCCGCACAGGGTAACCAAAACACATACAAATATATGATATATCCACTCACCACATTATTTTTTAAGTAGCGTATCTGTTTGAATAAATATAACTCCGGGTTAGTTTTTTTTTTCCTCTGAGTGTATTGTCAGCATCGACTCTGTTCTCCCTCCGCCCCGCAACGCTGCTGCTCGCTGGACAAGAACGGGGACTGGCGTGCGCATGCGCCGTCCCACTAAAGGGGATGATGATGTTGGCACTTGCCGAGGTGTCGCATGGAAGAGGCCCCTAGGAGCCCCTAGCGACACCTGCTGGACACATCACAGAGTGAATCCTACGTCGGATCAGGTTAGTTTCTATAGAGAGCTCACGGTTGGTGTGTGATGTGTGCCATACACAAACCAAACACATTAAAAAAAAAATGTTTAATTGAAATCATACAAATTTCCAGAGGAACGGAATCTGGTTTTACTGATGAAGTAGCATTTTGATTTTGGCAAAACCACTAAGAGGTACAGATTATATAAATCCATAGCTTTCCATAGAATACTTCCTAAATTTAGGGTTCAAGTATGTTTCTTATCCATCAAGCATAGAAAAATGTGCAATACATTTTCTTTTATTGTTATAGCGAATGGTATTTATGACTTTGGACAAGATCCCATAACCAACTATTATAAAAGGTGTAGGTTATGTTAAAACAGTGACAAACTGCAACATACTTTAAATAAAAGGTACTATAAACCCTTTATGCTCACAAGGTTTATTCCAGGCCCAATCTGAGCCAAACAAACTAGTTTTACAAAGGATAAATTACAAGTACTACTGTACTCGGCTCGCTGTTATAAAACTATTAACGAAGGTTCGCCATTTGTTTGTGAAATCATTTCACACAAACAAAAACACCCTCTTGTACAAGGCAGACTTAGAGTACATCAACGGTCCATTTAAAGTTGAATTGGAGGGGGGGGGCACCCTTCAGAGCCGAGTTGACACATGGAGACCATACATAACCAATATGTAGGAGTCTGAGCTCTGATTGGGGGGGAACACAAGTCCATGATGGAAGCTAGAAGGTCCTCATTCAGCCTTGTCTCCCTCTGAGGGCTCCTCGCTCTCGACGACATTATCCACTTCCTCCTCACTGCTGTCTTCCTCCTCCTCCGCCTTGTCGTCATCATCAGCGTCACCGCTCAGGGGCAGCTTCACGGTGACCTCCTCGTCTTCCTCGTCTGTGTCGCCGCTCGGTCGGACCTGGGACTTCCTCCGCTCCAGGACGGAGGGGGTGCAGAAAGGGGTGACATCCTGAAGAGAAAAAGGGACGAGGAAGCCATTAGAAAGAAAACATTTGCAAACCTGAAAAAAGTCAATCATATTTCAACGCCACAACACCGACACTGTAGCCAAAAAAAAGTAACTCCCAATACTTGTAGACAGATTCTACAGAAACGGCTTCATTTGACACTTGATTTAGAAAGTACACGTTTAACCAAACCATTGACTGAGGTTGCGAGAACCAATAAATCACTGCAAGTACAGTTCCCGTGATTCCAAAGCAGTTCTGCCTCTTAATAACTCATTTAGACCCTTCAACCGTTTCTCCCGGGGTGTTTGTTGGCATATGGGTTTTATCTTGCTGCCACAGAATGGAGCAGGTGATAAGCATTGACACGCCACAGTAATGTAGGCACCAGTTATCTGACGTCAGGCCACTGGTACACCTGAAGTCATTTTCAGTCTGGGCCACACAGGGAGAGAGCGATATATATATATATATATATATATATAGAGAGAGACTGGATAAATGGTACTCCTGTCTTACACTGCAAGTAGAGTCGTCTGCATTCTCGGTTTTATTCTTCTTCGGAACCTGAGAAGCCTGTGAAACAAAAAACACAACACGTCACCAAATATTACCATGGGGCCCTCACATGGGGGGGGGGCAGGATAGTCTAGTAGTGGTTAGGTTGTTTGACTGATTTTAACAATCAAAGTCAAATATCTGAAATGTGTGTCTGTCGCCAGATGTAAACGTGTCACCTCTTAAGAGATTTAAATTAACCAGCATTTATAGGACAGGTTTGCTAGTTTGATTCAATGCTTGTGTGTGACTATTTTCTCAGTGGTGTCTACTCTAGAATCATGCTAGATAATATGTTGATATAATGGTGTCTCCACTAGAATCATGCTAGATAATGTTGATATAATGGTGTCTCCACTCTAGAATCACGCTGGACCATGTGTGGATAGGCTCTAGGGTCCATAATAGCAAACCTATCCTTTTACATTTTGACATAAACTAAGAAGCGTCAAATGAAGAATAAACGCACATAACCGGGGAAGTCGTAGTCCACACCGTGAGCCACCAGCCTCTTGCGGAGCTTCGCCTCCTTGCGCAGCAGTTTCTCGGTCATCTTGGCCGTGCTGTCAGCCGTGTGCACCATGTTGTAGCGCTTTGTGGCGGGGAACGTGGGCTCTTTGAACTTCCTCTGCGACCCCGTGAACAGACACTTGTGCACCTTATCTGGCGGCATCAGTTGACCTGGAACATCACATGTGTATTAGTTTTATAGTCTTGTTTTATTTTAGTATCGAGACACTTTTTAAACTAGGTTTTTTCCGATACCGGTGCTAAAACTATATATGTGCCTAAGCGGTGCCTGAAACAATACTTTTTTTTAAATTTAAAGTATAAAAAAACAACATTAAAGAATGTTTTTTTATTGCAAAGAAATGTAACAATATATTAATAAATAAATAATAAGATGCCATAGTGGTACCAACCATATTTTTAACCAGTGATTAGATACTGGAAACTCCTTGTTGAGGATGCTGAGTAAGGCTAAGAACCAAGACCCAAACTCCATAATCCTTAAGTATTAAGTCAAGGAGTGGAGCTGCACGATTATGACAAAAATGATAATTGCGACTATTTTGCCCAACATTGTGATTGCAATTATTGATTACTGAGATTCGTTAGAGAGGTTATTGCTCAGCTGTAACGGTTTGTAATTTTATTTTAATGTGACAGGCATACAAAATCAGATCTATTTATTTATTTTGAATGCATTAATTGCGACCTTCAGAGGCCCAAATTCCGATGAATATGCAATTAATTGTGCAGCCCTAACTGTTATCATGGTTACCAGACGAGTTTTTCAAAATAAATCAATTTGAAATAAATGTTCACCTGGGGGAAAAAAAACAAGTACACACATTCACACAATCTCATTCAGATGCTGGCTAATCTCAGCTCCAGCTGTCCTAGTATGTTATAGCAGAACTTCTGGGGACAGCACAGAGCCTGGGCAGGAAGGCAAAAATTGAAAGGGGCGGAGTTACATCTTGTTTCCTGTTCCTAAAGAATATTCTACCAGATATTTTAAGAGACAGTACTTTGCGTGAGTGGATGAAGCTTTCAGAAGGGCATTTTAGTGTATTTCTACAGTGGCCAGTAGGGGTGTAACGATTCACCAATGCACATCGGTCCCCGATTTTAATGTTTACGATGCGAGTGTGGTAGTATACTTGTGAAAGCCCCATTCACCCACATCTGAGCTTGTCTGTTATCAGATTTTAGATAATTAACTAGATTCTGGCTAACCTGCATCTCTGTGCTAACTTTGTGCATTCAATTCATTCTGCGGGGGAAGGGTCTAAAATACAACAAACATCAGGACTGTTTGCCACTTGGGTTCCCTTTGATTTTGTGGGGGCGAGGGTTTTATCAGCCTGAGAGCAGGTGATAAGCATTAACGCCCCAATGTCACTGTAGGCACAGTAATCTGCCCCCGGGTGACTGATACACCCGAGGTCATTTTCAGTTTGTGCCGCTTAAAGAATCGGTGGAAGGACTTTCTCCTGGAATCAAGACTACATTTCCCATTGTTTGCTCTGGGCTGTATACTAAAATACTCACATTTGATCAGCCGCTCTCGCATGAGGTAATTGTTCATGGTCTCAGCGACAATCTTGGCCACCTCATCGCATTCAAACTCCAGGAAGGCGTATCCTTTGCTGCTGCCCGTCTAGCACAGAGAAAGACAAACCAGCAGGGGACATAACAGGGTCAGGCTCCAACATTAAACACTGAGTCAACACGTTCTTAACACTTTCTGCTGGGAGAGAGTGGATAATAAAGTGTTTAATGACATTATTTTCTCCTGGAACAACTACACTTCATTATAAACCTGAGGGGTGCATCATTTAAAGCCACTATGCTCCTCTTGTCTGTGAAGATCTTCTAATTTAAAACGTGGAACATAGATGTTGCGTTTGAGGCCTACTTCCCCAACAGAGTAAACTAACATAACCATGATATCATCACTGAAGCTGTTAGACGTCGTTTGCATTACCTTTTTACTTCTCGCCAGGCGCAATCTCAGGATTTTCCCGAACTGCTGGAAGTATATTTTAAGCTCTTTCTCTCCAAGAGATCTGGGCAGATGGGCGACATAAACCACACCTGGGCTCAGACTGCTCACCTGAGAAGGAAAAACAACAGTTAAATATATGTTTCTGTTGTATTTAATGACACATTCTCACTTCGTGATGACATTTGTAGGCAAACACGTGCAGAAGCTACAGACCTTCTTGGGTCGCTTCTTCACCGACTGGACCTTCTTCCTGAACTCGGACTCCTCCTGGGGGTTCAGGGCCAGCAGCTCCTTCTGGGGCTTGGCCATGGACTCACCTTCCGTCATGTTCCCGGTGTCTGATCGCTTCAATAAAGGAGTACAACGTAAAGAACACGCTTCGAGTACAAGGAAGACAAGCTGGCCGGACCACGTTGTGTGTGTGTGTGCTGGGTGCTCATGCGGGGGCCCATCCGGGGGCCCACGTGGGGACAGTCGACGAGACCGAGAGGGCGGGGAAGTGGGAACGTCACGTGGGGCGCATCTAACAGCGCCACCTACCGACACGGAGGCAGACAGCAGCCGGCACGAAGTTCACGCTTTGTTGCTCTCTTTAAAACGTAATTCAACACAGTGTATCAGAGGAACAGGTTTGTTTATTAAAAACAAACAAACAAACAAACAAATAAACAAAAACAGTAGGTAGTGAAGCAGATATGGGAATATAAGGAGGAGGTCTGTGTGTGTGTGTGTGTGTGTGTGTGTGTGTGTGTGTGTGTGTGTGTGTGTGTGTGTGTGTGTGTGTGTGTGTGTGGGGGGGGGGGGGGGGGGTGGGGGGGGGGGGGGGGGGGGGGGGGGGGGGGGGGGGGGGGTAGCCGAGGAGGGAGGAGTGTCGCTCCATTGATGTGCTGGAGCAGATCACACACACTCGGTGTTCACAGCATCAGCACCTCTCTGAGTCCCTGACATGGACACG